>CBVK0103501418.1:0-16110 GCA_900067695.1 Picea abies
GCCTAAAGCCGACATAAATAAAATAACATTACTAATCTAATATGCCCCAATTAAGGGGTAATGAGCCCATATTAGGGCTTAACACTTCTTCTTCTTCCTTCTTCTTATCTTGATCTCTATCAATCCAAGATTTTCCTATTAACATGGTAAATGGGGCACTGTCTTCAATGAATTTAATAATCTCAAAGTCTTCCTTTGTTGAAGTCCCATTGACTGTCATAGGTATATGAGTGAGCTTTCCACATAACATCATCAGTTTTCCCATGAATAGTCCTATTCCTCCTAATGAAGGGATCATAGAAAGCTTCCCTATAGCTTCCCAAGTTCTTTCTGGCATAATGTTCACTTGTGTCTCTTCATCAAGGATAGAGTCAATGTCGAAGTCTCATATTCTTGCTTCAATGCATTCTTTTTCTTTAAAGATATCTGATAATCTAATATGTCGGTGATCATTCAAGGTGTCTTTCATCTGTAGTAATACCTTCTTTGATTCTTGTTGGGGTTCTACCTCTTTTGGATCTTCCTTAGGGTTTTCTTGATTCAGATTCATTCTTTTAAGATTAGCAATCATTTTGGGGAAATCCAACACTTCATGGTCCAAAGCTTTGCAACATAGACAACTAGATCTTCCACTAGGGCATTCCTTAGCTAGATGGTCTGGTCTTCTGCAACTTTAATAGAGGGACAACCCTCTATTTCTTTTAAACAATCCCCACCTCCTTCTATACTGCGCTCTAGGATCATGATAGCTAGTCTGCAAAAAATTCTTTCTAGGATCCTGCATCCATTTATTAGTCCAAAAATTATTTCTATGCATAGGTATAACATATCTATCATTATGCTTATCAGATCTATTGAAATCAAAATTTCTTTCATCTATCAGAGCCCTAGTTTTCAAGCTAGGACATAATCTATTGAACACACCTAGATCCATGTTCTAGAAACAAAAATTTCCACTTATCTTACTTTTACAGAGCACAAAGCTTCCAGATCTAAAAACTTTTAACTATTTTACCTTTATTAGAGCACAGAGCTTACATATCTTACCTCTTTTCTGTAGGTCTTACCTCTTTTCTTCAGAAACTTCCACTTTTACCTTTCTTAGAGCACAAAGCATTCAAATCTTGCTTCTTTTCTTCAGATATGTCCTTCCTTTCTTGGCACAAATCTTCACGGGTCGAGTAAAAAGCTACGCACTAGGGAAATAGATTTATGCACAGATATTTTACAGTTTCTAATTGAATCTTCACACAAATCTTCTCTTCCCTTAGTTCCCAGCAATCACAACTTCAGGTCCTGACAACGGAACCATTTGTTGGCACAGGGGCAGGCCCAGGGTTCAACGCTACAAGAGCGCACCAACAAAACCCTAACTACCGGCCCTTTAGGCAACACCTACGAAGAAGATGAAGTCTTGCCCGAAGTAGAGGCAGGGGTGGTTACAGGACTCAAGTGTCTGCAACCTAAGCTAGGACACAGATTTGTGATTATATCACTTACAGAGCACTTATCATCGATCATTCATCAATATTCAACCCTCATTATACTTCGCAAATATAATAGAGAATCATGACATTCATTTAGATCTAAGGTATCTTAATACTTAGCAATAGTAAAACAGATTAGATCCAGTAGAACAACACTAATCATCTTCATACATACCATATCTACATTCACATACATCTAAGAAGCACAAAGCATAAATAAATCTATCTAAATATATCAAAGCACTTAGCAAAAGAAGAGATAAGCACATTGAGTCAAAGCACAAATCATAACACATAGATTTACGTGTTTCACCCCCACCCTAGGGCTACGTCCACCAACTCTTCTTCTTTATTATCATCAGCCAAGCAGTTACAAGCGCAGAGCCACCAAACCCTACTGTGCACAGGACAGAAGATCTGCGCAGCTCGCTAGATCCCTCTTCCTGGCGTTATAGCACAAAATCCTTTTACAATTTCTTACAGTAACTTGCACTTAGCTTCTACAAGTCTCATATAGGCACTAAGCTCTTACAGATCTTACTTGCACTTAGCATACATCACATAGATACAATACCATTTTTTTCTCTACTAGGTACCTAGATGTCTATTTATACATACAAAATGGGCCTAAGCATGGGTGAACCCACGGGCCGACATCCCTTTCCCATTACATATTCCCAAAACCCCAAAAGGGCCCAAAAGTGGGCCAAGATCCCATGATCTCTACTTCATCTGGTGCTCCATCTTCAACAAGCTGTCAAAGTCCCAAAAACGATCAAATATGACCAAGTGTTCCCAAAACTTGGTCAAGGGCCAACAACTCTGCAACATTTTTACCACCTACTATCCTAAAACTGAAGTATCATATTGAAATGAGACACATACCTTCGATCCCCAATAATATTCATCACTGGCAAGTCTTTGAAGATGACAAGCAAATTAAACAGTTCCTGGAAGTGGTTGACAAGTTCTCTGAAATTCACATAGATCAAGAAAACCAGAACGATCCTATCTGGATCATGCAGGAAAGTGAAGATCCTGAAAAGTTCAAGGATAAGATCACAAATCATCAAATTCTTGTGCTTAAGAACAATCAGATCCCTAGAGGTCTGATACCCTTAGAGAGATTGTTTGACCAATATGACATACCCTTAAAATCTACCTTATGATCTCAACCCGAAGAGGTTGAATATTGTAATATAGGAACTAAAGAGGATCCTAAACTGGTCAAGATATATAAATACCTTCCATCCCAAATGAAGAATAAGTATGTCGAGTTTCTTAAAAAGTATAAAAACATCTTTGCATGGTCCTATGACGATCTAAAAACTTACAATACCTCTGTAATTGAACATAAGATTCCTTTGAAGCATGGTATCAAACCTTTCAGGTAGAAGATGAGACAGATAAACCCTATCCTCTTGCTAGTGATAGAAAGGGAAGTCAATAAGCTTCTCAGCGCAAAGATTATTGTTCCACTCAGGTATTCCGAATGGGTAGCAAATTTGGTACCCATCAGGAAGAAAAGTGGAGAAATAAGGCTTTGTGTAGATTTCATGAATTTAAACCGGTCATCCCTCAAAGACAACTACCCATTTCCAAAAATCGATCATGTCCTAGAAAAAGTAGTCGGACCTAAAAAAATGTCTATGATTGATGTTTTTTCCAGATACAACCAGATTGTTGTCCACGAAGACGACAAAGAAAAGACTGTATTTACCACTTCGTGGGGAACTTTCATGTACAATAAAATTCCATTTGGTTTGATGAACGCAGGGGCTACTTTCCAAAGAGAGATGGATATAGCTTTCATCGGTGATGGGGACAATTTTTTTGTTATTTACTTAGATGATCTAATAGTCTTCTCGAATTATGATGCAGAACATCTGGTTCATCTTAAACAAACCTTCGAGAAATGCAAAAAACTTGGTTTGTCTCTTAACCCTAAGAAGGCACATTTTTCTATGCAAGAAGGCAAGCTTCTGGGTCATATAGTTTAGAAGGATGGAATCAAGGTTGACCCTAAGTGAGTCAAGGCTATTGACACAATAAACATTCCTAGAAATAAGAAAGAAATCCAGTCTTTTTTAGGCAAGATAATTTTTTTTGAGAATATTTATCCCTAACTTCGCTGAAATTGTCAAACTAATTACAGATATGTTGAAGAAAGATAGTGAAATGAAATGGACCGCCGAAGCTAAAGCATCATTTGAGCAAGTTAAGAAAGCTATAAGCGAAAAACCAGTGTTATCCAGTCTAGACTATACTAAGGAATTCATGATCTTCTCTTTCGCATATGAACATACTATCAAAGGCATACTCTTGCAAAAGAATGAGGAAGGTTTCGAGCAGTCGATAGCCTTTTTAGTAAAAATCTCAGGGACGCCAAATTAAAATATGATATACTGGAAAAACAACCTTACACAATGGTGAAAGCTCTCAAAGCTTTCAGGACATATGTACTACATTCTAGAATAATCTCTTATGTGCCAACAAGTGTTGTCAAAGATATCTTGGTACAACCAGACAACGATGGTAAGAGAGCTCGATGGTTAGCTAAAATTCAGGAGTTCGATCTAGAAGTAAAACCGACCAAGCTAGTCAAAGGTCAGCGCCTGGAAAAATTGTTAGCAGAATCAAATTTCAGGGAACTCGGGATAAACCACCTGGAATCACACAGATATATCCCAAATATAAAGGAACTTGATGATCAAACCCCTACAGTCGATATCGAAGACAAATTTTCTTCCTCTTCTTGGTATCGTGATATTGTTTCATACCTCCTTACCCTTCAGTGACCGAGTGACATGACTCCATCCAAAGAAAGAACGTTGAAGCTACACACATTTAAATATTGTATTATTGAAGGCCAACTGTACTAGAAGGACCCTTTAGGTTTCTTGTTATGTTGTTTAACAAAACCTAAAACAGAGAATGTCATAAATGAATTTCATGAAGGAATGTGTGGAGGACATCACGCCTAAAGGGAAATGACCTACACAATTTTAAGAGATAGATATTATTGGCCAAAGTTATTTAATGATGTGAATGCCAAGGTTAGAGCCTGCAACCCTTGCCAACTATTTTTTGGTAAGAAAAATCTCCCTGCACTACCTTTAATCCTAGTGAAAGAAGAGGATCCTTTTCAACAATGGGGTCTGGACTTGATCGGAGAAATCCACCCATAGTCAAGCACCCAACATAAATGGATTTTAACTGCTACCGATTATTTCACGAAATGGGTCGAAGCCATTCCAACTTGGAATGCCACTAATTTGGTAGTTATAAACTTCTTGGAAGAGAACATCCTATCGAAATTTGGTTGCCCTCGAAAAATAGTCACGGACAATGCCCAAGCTTTCAAATCTATGGCAATGGTAAATTTTTGTCAAAAATATAACATTGTGCTAGGACACTCTATAGCCTATTATCCTCGGGGAAATGGGTTGGTCAAATCATCCAATAAGAGCCTGATGAATATAATCAAAAAAGTGTTGACGGAAAATAAGAAGGATTGGCACATTCACCTGAAGTACGCTTTATGGGTGAACCGAATCGGCACCAAGAAATCAATAGGTATGTCCCCTTTTCAAATGGTTTATGGTATTGATGTTGTCCTTCCTATTAATCTCACTCTTCCTTTGAAGATATGGTAAGATGCAAAAGAGGATCCAAATGATGTTACGAGGAGGATAAACCAAATAATCGAAGTCCAGCAAAATAGGGTCGAAGTAGATGACAAACTTCAAAAGTACCAAGATAATATGAAAGCCCTCTTCGATAAAAAATCTAAAGATAGGGAGTTTCTTCTTGGTGATCTAGTTTTAAAATGGGATGCTATAAAAGTGGATGCAGGAAAACACAACAAGTTTGATCATCTCTGGTTCGGACCATTCAGTATTGCAGCCACAAAGGGAAAAAATTCCTTCCTACTAGAAAATATCAATGGAAAAACTTTTGACGCCCCTATCAATGGGCTTTATCTAAAACATTTTATGCAATAATCATGTTTCACATTACCATTGTATATACCGGTTTTGGTTTCCTGTTTCAATTTGCAATTTCATTTTCTTTCGTAGATTATCCAAATTTTACTGTTTCCTTGTAAATAAACCAAATCTTATTCGATATCATGAAAACAAAATATAAAATATTTGTACTGCATATCATTTCTATTCTACGGAATTTTCTGACTTTTTTCCATTTTGTTCCTGTGTAGAATATTTACTATCAGATGAGAAATGAGGAGGTATCGGAATCCTACGCTTAGTTTTCAAAACATTTGTTTTCTCTCAAAACATGTGATGAATTAATAATTGGTTTGACTAAAAATATAAATGAAATCTGAGGTATGAACTTCTATACTTATTGTTCAAACTAAAATTCTAAAGAAATCTTATCAGATATAAACGAGGTTCTAGTCATGTAAATATAAGCACCTAATCAAGGATCAGAAAAGTATAAATCCGCAGATTAATTTTGAAACCTTATCCGAATCAAATAAAAATAAAACAAAAATGAAATAAAAAGAAAAGAAAATAAGAGTAAAAAAGGGCTAAAAAAAAAAGAGAAGTTTGATAATCAAGAAGTGAACTTGTGTGGAAATGAGATTATTTTGCATCAGACCCACTGAGTCCTTGTTCTATTTTCATTTTTCCTATCATCGAGCTTTTACTCTATTCTGATGTTCACTACCTGTCCTTAAGTATTCATGGAAAGAAACAATTTTGCCTTGACTCTGAAAACTTAAAAACATATCTTCAAAACAAGATTAGGTGAAAATATTTATGTTCCTCTGATTTTAACTGAAAGAAAGTATGTTTAGGCTAATCCTGATAACTTTAGATTTTCTAACAGATTTTAACTGATTAATTCACTCAGGGCCAATCCATGGAAATTAAAAATTCCCCATAAAATATTCCCTATAGGAAAAGATGTATTGAAGATAGGGAGAGATTTAGTTCAGAGTACAATAAAAAATTGTTGACAGACATTCACTGTCAAATTTTAAGCAGATATCATCCTTTGTATGATACATACAAATTGATTTCCCCACTTCAAAAATATAACAAATACAAGATAGATGGTAAAAGTTAATTCAAAAAATGGTTGCCCCCATCTAGAACAAGAAAAATGGTGAAAGGAAATTTGTAATTTGATTTCCCCCATTTTGTCAATAAAATGCAAAAGTGCTAATTGAAGTGGTGAAAGGAAATTCAATGGGAAATGTAGATAGCTTCACTGGGGAACTGAACAGGCTCACTAGCAGTGAAGAAATATCTATGGTATCTGTAAGGTTGTCATACATGTATATAACATACTCTGGTATCTAGTTCTCTTTCCGATAATATTTTCATTCTAAACCAACAAGGGATTCCCTAAATAAATTGTTAAAATTACTTAGCCTTGATGCGAACGAAATCGACCAAAGTCTGATATTTCAGTTAAAGTTGTTTTGATTATCTTAAGAAAATCCAAACTTGGTTTCAGGAAAAGGAAATTATTAATAACCTAACTTGAGATCAATAATTAATTGTGTTTTGAAGGTTTTTTGAGATTTGGTTGAAGTTCAATTTTTCTCTATATGATTTTTCCCCGGAGGTGTTTCCCAGAAATGAAATAATGACTCCATTTACCCAATAAAGGCACTTGGTATACTATTCTTCCACGCCTCACAAGGAGACACGATCCCCAGATGGAGCCTATGTTGGAACATATATAATCCTAAACTTTGAGCTTTACATTTTCTACTTCATGAAAATATAACCCTTCACAAAGTGGTAACTCAGAAATTAAATTTCGAATTTTTAAATCAAATTCATTTCTTGTTAATTGGTAATAAGGTGCGCATGATATTCGTCGTTGATGAAGTTTCCCCGTTTGATCGAACAATACTAATTGCTCTAGAGTTTTGGGATCTGCCTAATTATTCGCTAAAGGTCGCTTCGGAGCTTTGCGCTTCAGACGTTTCGATAAGTCTTCACGATTAAAGTCTCGAAACCTGAAAGTGTCCGTTATCACTTTTCATAAACCTTTAAAGGACACGAGTCATAGTACACATGTATCTTTTGAGTCTTCCCTGGGCTAACATGTGGCACCTATTTTTGACATTTTCATTTGAAGATTCATACGATTCTAAGTGACATGTGGCACCTCTTGGTTATCGACACATCATCCATAATGACGTCATCTTTGACATGTCACTACAGGAGATGACCTTTCAGAAATATAACAAAGAGCTAATTCACAAATACACAAAGCACTAAAATGACGAAGTATTAAATTTTAATTAATTAAGTTAAGCTTGGTCAAGATATAATTAACGACTTCACACTTCGGGGTTCAAACGTTTTCCCTTCATCAAATCCTAAAATCTTTGAAGTCTGAATTTCCAAAGCACTTAAAGATTAATATGATTAATTAAAACTTAAGAGCAATTATCGGATAATTAATCATTTCGCAGTTTCGGGTTTTGGGGTTTTCTTCTCGAGCTACATTTAAAAAACCCAAACTCTGAATATCTGAAGCACTTGAAGTTAAACATGATTAATTATTATTTTAAAGGAGATTATATCATGATTAACCTTTCGTGGATTCGCGATTCAGGAAATTTCAACTCTGTTTCATCCAAAACTCTGGAACACGAACCGTCGAATATTAATGGCATTTATGACTAATTAACGATAATGATTCAAACGTAGAGTGAGAATCACCATGAAGATATTTCCATTAAAGTAAATAAATCTTCTGTCGGTAAATTATACTCGAATCAATGCATCTAATGTGAATAAGAATACTTTGATTTTGAATTTCATTTTCACCTTTCGCAAAGTAGCAAGTTTTGTTTGACTGAGAGGCTCATGCAATTCCTCTGCAACAGGTAACCTCGTTATGTTCTCTCGATATCATGGCACCACGAAAGATGATAAAGAATATTGATACAACTAGTGAAGGTTCAAATCTGAATGTAAACGTTCTATTAAACACTACGCCGCGAGCTATAGACTCTGTTAAATCTTGGACACAGGTGTTCGAGATTCTGGAACATGAGGTCATAAATTTTCTAGAAGACTCCAGCGATGAAGTGGATGATACTCACGAAGCTAAAATCAAGTATATAGCTCAGTCAAAGTTGCACAAGGTAGTTGTGCGACCAAGACTCATGTCGTATAACGACATGATAGGTTGGGCCTTGGAGAACATTGACATCCAAACCAGGAGCATCACCAACCACCAGAAAGTTATCATTGGCTCGTTCTAATCGGAACACTTCCAAGTAATGTATAAGTTATCTATCGAGCCTAAATTTACTTACAATACTGCATTTATGTTAGAGTTCGAGCAATAGGAATGTATACAATATGACAAGAGCTATCCCGATATAATCAAAACCTTATGGCGGCACCCAGAGAAGTTCAGGGCTGACACTCATGGCATGTATGCCACATCATCATTATACACTCACATGATTTACATAGCTATGATGCTATGTAGACTATTTGGGAAGAAGAGTCCTACTCATTTCCCGGTGGAGTGGGTATCAATTATGCATGAGGTGGCTGAGGGATACACATTTAATTGGGCCAAAATTTTATCAGACAACTTGGCCAAAGAGGTTACTAAGTACAAATTGGCTAAATCAAAGGGGCAGCCCACCCATTTCTACATGTCTGCATATATCATGGATTTTATTTGCTTCATAACCCCTTTCCCACTGATGAATTGGAGCTGGACCCCGACCAATGCAGAACCTATTCACTTCTATCACTCCAAGTTGTGGGAGGACAAGGCCAAAGATTCCTTCTACGAAATTTGCCACCATGTAGCGGTGCCTGTTCATATAGCTTTATATGGTTTCCCACCCCCTTGAATTTCAGACAGAATCATGGGAAATCTGGGAAAAATAGTAGATTGGTTCATCGAAGAAAACTTCTCTTACATCATGGTCTTCAGATGATCAGTCCCTCCCCATGCTCTCCCAATATTTTTACCAAACTGGCTAGTATGTCGAGAAGTAGCTTATCAAACAGTGACAGGGGGAATCAACAAGGAACTGAAAGCAACCTAGAAAAAGGTATGGCCTACCTTCCCTCTCCAGGTTGGTATGTTTTCACTATTAGACTTCGGTCACTCCAAGGTGGAGGCTGCATCTTTGGAGGATGTCAAGTTGGTTGACATCAAATTTAAAAGGCATGACCCACACAAAATCATGGAGAACCACCTGGCCCAATACAACCTGAAGAGATATGTGCATGAAAACTCCCCACATGCTCAAATATTCAGGGGAGTCGGGTCTTATGAGGAGGTACTGAATAGATTCCAAACCTTGTCCCCAGATCAACATGTTGGCTTCCTCAGTTTCCAAAGACATAGACGAAACAACTTGCAAAAAATACTACAGGGAGAATCGGTAGCCACTTCACCTACACAAGAATATCCACCTCCAGGTTTATAATCAAGTCCACTAGGCCCTCAAGCAACGGTTCAGCTCGAAGGGTTCCTAAAGAAAGGGAAGGATACATCTCCTTTGACACCAACCACATTTGCTGCCAATACGGCTGAGAAACAACCATCTACGAAGATTGGTACTCCAATTACTTAATTGACACCTTTACAGTCTAGTTTCAGGAATCCTAGTTTCAAAGTCATTTATGTGGGTGATCTTACCCCAATCATGCCTAAAGAGATGTGTCCTTCAGACTTCTTCTTCAACAAGAAACAGAGGGCCATCATCAAACGAGAAACACATCAGAAAGATGGAGCGATAGTCAAAAGGCAAAGAATGGTGTATGATGGATATAACTGAGATGATACCGAATTCGCAAAAGACGTTGTGGGTTCGTTGGGTGCTTTTTCCACTGCTAATCAATGGTCTATGGAAAATTTGGCAAAACAACTGCAACAGAAGTGCCTGTTGGTAGAGCAACTTCAAAAGAAAATACACACAACTGAGCATACTATCCAGAACGGAATGAGTCGAGACTTCGAGCAGATCATAGAAAATGATAAACAACAAATTCAACAACTCCAGATCAACTTTGATGAGCTCCAAAGGAATTCACATTTCAATCAAGGACTGATCACCTAACATGTCGATCTAATAAAAATATTTCAAGCTCGGTTGGAGTTGACTGAAGATACCTCAATGGATATCTTGGCCTTCGAGACTCAAGCACTGGAAATAAACAAAAAACTGGAAAAGGCCCAGCAAGATCTTTTTATGAAGGTTGATGTCATCCAAAATTGCTACCAGGTAGTAGATTTTCTATGAAAGACATCTACATCAAAGAAAGAGAAGCTATCTCAACCCGAGTTAAGTTTCAAGAGGCTGTCTTATTGGTACCAAAGGATGATGTCTCAGATGTTCCTCGACTTTCTCTTTCTAAACAAATAAGAGGTGATATGGATTTAAAGGCCTGGGAAACGAATCTAGTAGAAAGTAAAAGACTTGCCAAAGAGGTAAATGAAGCTTGTCTAGAAGCATTGTCATCGCTAGACAAAGGACTAATTGATTTTGAAGGAAATATTATCTCCAAAGCCCTGGGTCAAATTGATATAGCAAAGAACTAGTACAATTCCAGAACAAGCAAAGAAGAATCTCTAACATCCATTCAGAAAATGAACCAGATTGATCTCCTTCAAATAAATAAATGGATAGTAAACCCAAGGTTGCAATTATAGGTCATATCTCAAGGAGCAAAAAGGATACAAGAAAAGCTACCTCGGGTAGAGAGGAAGTTATACACTTTCAAGGTGAATGAACCAATTGAAGCTTCAAGGTTCGTAGTGAAATTAGTGATTAAATGCATCCACTATATTGAATATGGGAAAACAAGCACATCCAGAAACAAGTAAAAAACATGCACATGCTATTAACATATTTGAGGAACAGATGGCAACAGGACTACAACGACTAAGATATTATGTTGAATCATTAAGAAGACCAGAAGGCATATGTGTCTGGCCTAAAGGAATGAGGAAAGGAAGCATTTCTACCAGCAGACGAAGAGATAGAAGAAATTGCCAATGAAGCTCATCATTCTCTATGCACTGTTTTCTTATTTCAAATATTTCCTATTTTTAAATTATAAGAAGTCCAACAATTTTTTAGTTGTAATAGTTTGTATAAATACATAGATTTTGTAATATACCAGATATAAAAAGTATGCAGAACATAAATAAAATGCTAGAAATGGCAGAATAACAACAATATAACCAGAACAATCAACACAATAGCACTGAAATGATATAAGAATAACAACAGAAAGAGCACTTTGATTCTGAAAGCAATTTTCACTGGCCTCTTCGAGGGGGCAACCTCTAGTTGAGCAGAGCTCTATTACAATAATATCCAAGCTAGGGTTCTCATACCCTCGACTCTTGTTTATACTAAATATTTCTATCAAAAGAAGCATCTAGAGGAGGATCCTTCTAGAAGTTGAAGCTTCTATTAGGTATTCTTACATTCGACTTATTCTATTTTATTGAAAGGCCTTATTAATATTGACCTTTATTACATCCGAATATATTGTTCTACCTATGTGCGGGTTAGGACCCTAACATGTCTTCCCCTTTAAAAACAGCCTTGTCCTCAAGGCTTGAGATGTGGAAATTGTTGTAGAATGGTAGCTAGTTCCCAAGTGGCATCTGTTGGAGTTGTATGTTTCCACTGGACTAACACTTCCTTGATGGTTCTTTGATGTAGGCGACACTCATGCTAGTCCAAAACTGCTTGTGGTTGTAGCCAAATGGATCCTTCTTCGGCTAACTCGGGAAGGTTGGTTTGAATTTGGCACTTAGTTCTAATCACCTTCTTTAAGCATGAAACATGAAAACATGATGTAGCTTAGAATGACTGGGCAAAGCTAACTGATAGGCCACTTGTCCTACACACTTGAGAACTGTATAAGGACCATAAAATTTGGGTGCTATCTTCTGACAATGCTCGGCCTTGAGGGAATTTTGCTCATAAGGTTGCAGTTGAAGAAACACCTGATCCCCTTTTGCAAATTGACATTCAGAGTGACCTTGATCTACTTGTTGCTTCATGCAATTTTGTGCCATGACCAAATTCTCTTTGAGGGTACGTAGAATAGCCTCTCGAACTGTAATCATTTGGTCAACTGCCTGGACCTTCGAGACACCAGGTAAGTATGAGATAACTGAAGGTAGATTTTGTCCATATACTGCTTCAAAAGGAGTCATGCATGTAGCTATGTGGTATGAAGTGTTGTACCACCATTCAGCTAGGGGTAACCATTGAGCCCACTGATTTTTCTTTTCTGAGGCAAAACACCTCAAATATGTTTCCAAACACTTATTGACAACTTATGTTTGACCATCAGTCTGGGGATGATAAGTTGTGCTAAGATGCAATTGGGTGCCTTGTAGCTTGAACAGTTCTGGCCAAAAGTTGCTGGTGAAATTTGGGTTGCAATCAGAAACAATAGAATGTGGCATGCCATGAAACTTGAAGACCTGATCCATGGAAAGTTGAGCCACCATGGATGTTGTAAATGGGTGTTGAAGAGCAAAAAAATGAGCATACTTGGAAAGGCGGTCAACAACCACCATGATGACATAGAGATATCCCTCCAAATAGCAGGTGGAATCGGAATCGGTTGTAGTGTGCCTGGATATTTGACTGTTTTTCCCTTGTTGCGTTGACACACATCACATTCAGCTACAAAATTATGAATGTCTTTTTTCATGCCATCCTAGAAAAAAGAGTGTTTGACCTTGTCATAGGTTTTGGTAAACCCGGAGTGCCCAGCTGTGGGTGTAGAATGAAGCTCAGAAAGTACCATGGATTTAAGTTTGGATTGTTTGCTTAAATACAAATGGCCTTTGTATCGAATCTCATCATGGAGCCAAGAGTACCCTGGGGAAGTTGGAGCATTGGAATGCAATTGTTGGATCAGCTATAAACTTTTGGGATCGTGTAGCCATTCCTGGCGGATGGCTTGGAGCCAATCTAGTACAATGAAGGAAGGAGAAAAAAGGGATCCGTCATCTTCATACTTTCGGGAAAGTGCATCCGCAACCACATTATCTTTTCCTTTTTTGTAAATGATCTCATAATCATATCCAAAGAGCTTGGTCACCCATTTTTGTTGCTCCAGGGAGGAAATGCGTTGTTCCAGAAAATACTTGAGGCTTTGATGTTATGTCTTAATGTGGCAGTGTTGACCCAATAGATAAGGGCGCCACATATCAACAACATGCAGAATAGCCAACATTTCATTTTCATAGATTGATTTGCCCAGATTTATTTCAGACATTTTCTTGATGGTAAAGGCCAAAGGCTGGCCCTCTTGCATAAGGACAACACCAATTCCTTTCCTTGAAGCATCACATTCCAAGACAAAGGTCTTTGTGAAATCAGAAAGGGCCAGGACTAGAGTGGTGCACTTTTCCATCTTCAAGGTTTGAAAAGCTTGAGCCACAGCTGGAGTCCAAGTGAAAGAGTTCTTTTTTAAGAGTGCAGTGAGAGCTGTTGCAATCTTTCCATAATTCTTAACAAACTTGCGATAATAACCTGTTAAGCCCAGAAATCCACGCAATCTTTTGAGTGTCTTTGGGTGAGGCCAATCTTGCATAGATTCAATCTTTTTAGGATCCACCCTGATGTCATCCTTCCAACCAGATGACCCAAGTACTCGACTTCAAAGGTGCCAAAAGCACATTTAGATTGTTTCAGGAAAAGTTGGTGCTGATAGAGTAGATGGAGAACTTGATCCATGTGGGCAAGATGGTTTGTTCGGGTTTTTCTATAGATGAGGATATAATCAAAGAAAACTAATACAAAATGACGGAGAAAAGGACGGAAGACATGATTCATGCGGCTTTGGAAAGTGGAGGGGGCATTACACAAGCCAAAGGGCATGACCAAAAACTCATAGTGGCCCTCATGAGTTCTAAAGGAAGTCTTGGGAATGTCTACCTCTTTCATACGTATTTGGTGGTATCCAGAACGAAGATCGAGTTTAGTAAAGAACTAGGTGCCACTCAATTCATCCAAGACGTCATCAATGATAGGGATGGGAATTTTTTCTTTAATGGTAAGTTTGTTGAGGGCACGGAAGTCAGGACACATTCGCCAAGAACCTTCTTTCTTCAGGACCATGACCACAGGAGAAGAATAGGGGCTCGTACTAGGGCGGATAACACCTGCGTTAAGGAGTTCCTGGATCATTTTCTCAATTTCATTTTTTTTGGAAAAGGGGTGACAATGCAGACGGATATTGGGAGGAAGGCTTCCTGGTACAAGGGGAATGGAATGATCATGAACACCACGGGAAGGAGGGAGTCCCTGGGGAGTGGAAAATACCACTTGATGTTTAGAAAGGATGGATTGAAGGTCTTGCGGCACCGAGGGTGTCTCTGTTGCTTGTATGGCATGGAGTTGGGAAATAACACCAGAAAGACCTTTTTTGAGCATCTTTTCCATGCGATGGGAATTAATGATCTCAGGTAAATTGACGATGATGCCTTGGAACTTATATTGTTGGCCCTCCTGGTCGAATTGCATGGTTAATTCCTTAAAATCCATGAGAATGGGACCCAAAGTCCTTAGCCAGTCTGCACCCAACACAATGTCACAACCACCCATGTCGATAGCAAACATATGCGATTTGAGGTGGTAGTCACCAATTTGGAGATGCACATTTTCACAACGCCCTCCACATTTCATGGAGCCACCATTGGCAATCATGATTTGGAAAGTATTGACGGCATGGATGTAGCAATGAGTTTCTTGGGCAATGCGGTGATGAAAAAAATTATGGGTGCTTTTACTATCAACCAGAATGATGACCTTCCTATGCTTGATGTAATCGATGAGCTTGAGGGTTTGGGGAGCAGAGAAGCCAGTGAGAGCATTTAGGGAAATGACCAGTTCTACTTTGGGAGGATCTGAGGGAGGGGTTATGTCAGTGGTTTCAGGTGACTCAGACACAAGGGGAGTTTCAACATCCTCTTCCGAAATATCCTCTGAGATGGCCATAAAAATATTTTGTTCCTTACACTTGTGGCACGGGAAATATTTGTCATCACAATTATAACAAATTCCTTTGAGTTGGCGTTCATCCATTTCATCCCTAGTCAATTTTTGGATCTTTAGTGGAGCGGAGGGAGTAGTGGGATTTACTAGTTTAGTATGAGGGATAAAGGAGGGTTTTCAGTTTTGAGAAGATACAACTTGTTGTGCTTCTTTATCTCTTTTAGTAGCCTCCACCCAACTCTGAGGCCGAGCCATGAGGACATGGGCCCAAATCTCATCCTTGAGGCCACTGATAAAACACTCTTGGAAAAAGGCATATGACATGTTCTATGTTCGAAAAGCTAGGCGCTCAAAAGAAGCTATAAAGTCTTCCATTGTTCCTGATTGTTTCAACTTTGTCAAATGGCCCAAATGGTTGGCGTCAGTGTCAAAGCATTCATAAAGCTCTGCCACAAATTGTGTCCAAGCAATATACCCTTGACGGGATTTTTTTCTCCATTGCCACCATTGCCAAGGTTCTTGATCTAGATGGAGAACACCATACCAGAGTTTGGCCAAGTCATCTGTAATGCAGTATAAAGAGAAATAATGTTCCATTTGGGTTACCCAACCAGTGGGATC
>CBVK0103501448.1:0-15405 GCA_900067695.1 Picea abies
AACCTACAACACACCCGTTGTAACTTCCTCTTATTTCTCTCACAGTCTCCTCACTCATAATACAATATTTGCAATGATACATAGCCACAATACATTTCCCTCATAAAAGAGGGTTTTCTTTTAGGGAAAAAAAACCTAATATAACTTCTATTGTCAGATCTGTGACCTTATAATGAACGGTTCAGATTTACTATGAAATTAAAATATACATTTACAAGTCAATTTTTCCTTCAAGGTCTTTCTTGCCCCCAAACTCCGTAGGAGCGACAAGCCCCCCTTGCACTCCCTCACATGGAGGAGTGTACATTCTTTCAGGGTGTAAAGTCTTCATGGGGTATAAACACGGCTAAAAAAAAAGACATATGAATCAAGAAGATTATCAGGCTCCACAACCAATAGTAAGAATGGTTATGCAACCTAAAATAGCTCGTAAACCTCGCAAGAGAGTGCGACATTTTTAATTTTTTCCAACTTTTGTGAGTGTATGCGGGTTTTCTATGTATCAGGTAGTGTACATATGTGGGATACCTATGTATTAAGTAGTGTATGTACGTGGGATTCCTATATATCAGGTAGCATACATATTTAAAAAATGATTTTTTTTAAAAGGAAACTCAGCAAAAGTGATTTGCAAGTGTGTATATGGATGGGCCATGATAAAAAATGCTTAGTGGTGGAATTTATTACTATAACAAAGTTGGTATCTATAGTTGTAATAACTCCAAGCAACATATATGTTCTAAATGAAATAGGAAAGGAAATATGTTACATATATGTTCTAAATGAAATAGGAAAGGAAATATGTTGCTTAGGAAAGTGCTATGAAAGTTGGCTCTAGCACAGAAGAATGGGTCACATAAATTTTGATAATATTGTCAAAGTCAGCAAAAAGGAAGCAGTAAGAGAAATGCCCAAGATATTGAAGCCAACAAGAATTCTATGCAAGCATTGTCTACAGGGAAAACAGACCAAGACAAAGTTAAATTTAGAGGAATAATGCACAACAAAACCACTAGAATTTGTACATATTGATATGGTTAGACTGACAAGAACAAAAGGATTGAAAGGTAAATAGTACTTCGTGCTACTAGTTGCGACTACAAAAGAATGACTGCAGTTTTATTTTTAAATAAGAAGTTAGAGGCATTCGAAAACTTCAAGACATACAAAGAGATGGTTGAGACTGAGATAGAGTTGAAAATCAAGTGTTTGAGATCAGATAATGGAGGATAATTTACATCAAAGGAATCTATGGAGTTCTGCAGTGAGCATGGAATAAAAAGAAAGTTCTCCAAAGCTAGGACACCTTAACAACATGGAGTTGTTGAAAGTAAGAACATGACAGTACAGGAAATGGCCTAAACCATGCTAATGGATTCCAAGTTCACACATGTTTTTTGGGTGCAAGCAGTGCATACATCAGTTCACATTCTGAACAGAGGAATTCTCAGAACTAACAATGATAAGACTCCATATAAACTATGGAAAGGAAGACCAACAAATGTAAAGAACTTCAAATTTTTCGTAAGAAAATGTTACATCAGAAGAGAAGATGGCATAATTGAAAAATTTTATTCTTGAGTCGATAAAAGCATACTAGTTGGGTACTCAAGCAAAAGGAAAGCATACAAATTTTTCAATATGAGACTCAACAGAATAGTGGAAAGCATCAATGTGACGGTTGATGAGACAGATGGTCAAAAGATAAAAGAAAGTAGCAAAGATTCAATGTAATGGGATCACGAAGAAGATTTGAAAGAAGATGAAGTAGATGAAGAAGAAGAGTATCCAAAAGCAAAGAAAGAACAACAAGATATTCATGTACCTCCAAAGACACCCAACAGATGAGTGTAGAAGAATCATCCATTAGATCATATTATTGGAAACAAAGATGTTGGAGTTGAAACCAAAAGAAGAATCTGCTCAGCAGAACAACAACATCTAACACTACTATCTACTATTGAGCTAAGCAATTTTGAAGAATCCAGTAAGGATGAATTTTAGATCAAAGTTATGGTTGAAGAGTTAGACCAGATAGAAAAGAATGACACTTAGGAACTAGTTCCAAGACCAAAGAACAAGAATTTCATCGGTACAAAGTGGGTCTTCAGGAATAAATTGAACGAGGATGGACAAGTTACCCGGAAAAAATCAAGTTTGGTATGTAAAGGGTATGCTCAGGTTGAAGGTATAGACTTTGAAGAGACGTGTTCCCCAGTTGCTAGAATGGAAGCAGTCAGGCCGATTCTAGCTTATGCATGTTCCAATAATATCAAGGTGTATTAGATGGATGTAAAATCAGCATTCCTAAATGGAGATCTAGAGGAAGAATTCTACATTGAGCATCTAGGAGGATTTCAGTTGTCAGAAAAGAAAAAATATGTTTGCAAGTTGAAGAAGGATTTATATGGTCTCAAACAAACCCCGAGAGCATCGTATTCGAGACTGGACAGATACTTACAAAAACAAGGGTTCATAAAATACAATGCAGACAACAATCTCTACATAAAGGTAAATAAAAATAGTATCCTGTTAATTGAAGTTTATGTTGATGATATTATCTTCAGAAGTGATGATGACGGGATGAGTTAGAAATTTTCCAAATACATGTGGAATGAGTTCGATCTGTCATTTCTTGGAGAGTTGTATTTCTTTTTTGGATTACAGATATGTCAAAGAAACAAAGGTATCTTCATCTCTTAGGAAAAGTATATCAGAGAAATTTTGAAGAAGTTTGGAATGAAAGATTGCAAACCAGTCAGTACTCGGATACAGACAAGTTGCAAGTTAAGTAAGGATGATGATTCCAAGGATGCATATTAGAGACAGTACAAGTCAATGATTTGTAGCTTACTTTATGTGATAGCTTCTAGATCGGATGTGATGTAGGCAGTTGGACAGGTTGGTAGGTTTCAGGAAGCACCAAAGGAATCAAATGTTTTATCAATAAAGAGGATATTCAGAAATCTCAAAGGTACAAAAGAGTATGGTTTATGGTATCTAAAAGGGAAGGATCGATCTCTTGTTGCCTACACATATGCATATTGGGAAGGTTTCATTGATGAAAGAATAAGCACAAGTGGAGCATATTTCTACTTGGGTGAGTGCTTGGTAGCATGGTCAAGAAAAAAACAATCATCAATATCTTTGTCCATGATAGAGGTAGAATACATTGCAGGAGAGACATATTTTACTCAAGTTCTTTGGATGAAGTGGACTTTGCAGGATATGCAAGTAAAGTATGATGAGCCCATTTCAATATTTTGTGACAACACCATCACCATTAGTATCTAAAAGAATCCAGTGATGCACTCTAATATGAAGAAAATTTTAATTAAGTATCACTTCTTACGAGAACATGATACAGAGAAGAACATCAAGCTAAAGTATGTCATAAAAAAGGATCATATTTCATATATCTTCACCAAACCTCTTGCAAGGGAACCTTTCGATTTTCTACCCCATAGTGATCCATAGTAGTTTCTTCCCCATAGTGATCCACTAAGCATCAATATTGACTGGATAGGGGGGTAGAAACAGAAGTCTTGAAGAAGTTCAAGTAATGAAATTGTTGAATGATTTTCATATATATACATCAAATAATTACATGAGGAAACAACATGAAGAGAAAAGTCCATAGAGTTAGCAGAGGCTTGTAAATAGGAGGAGCAACCCCGGATGAGGAATATCTTTTTCCATTGATGTGAAAGGGGGAGAGATGAATAGTAATGAATAGAGACATAGAGGCATGTACTAAGGGGGAGCATGAGCATAATTATTATCATGCCTAAAAGTTTTTATCAATGCCAAAGGGGGATATTGTTGGACAGTTGGTTGTCATTGATGTCAATGAATATTGGATTGATGTCAAATGATGTGATGGGTGTATTTGGAGAAGTCTCTAAAGTGTTCCCCTTATGGCATAGCTTTAAGAATGGCCCTCACAGGAAGACTCTCTTAATAAGTCTACAAGAAACCCTTAAGCATGTTTAAGGATCCCATAGTTGAATGAGGAATTACGTCATGAAGGACGGAGTAAATGAAGGTATCTCACTAATGGATGGACAATACTCGTTGTACCATTTCCGGTGATATGTATAACACCACGTAGTTCCTCATGGTTAGGGAGATATGGCCTTGTAAAGTTAGAAGCCCCAAAGAGTGGACAAGAAGCCCCTAGTTTGTTATAAGTATTGGTCAAAGGGATAAAATTGTTGTAACTAGAAAACCCTAGAAGCCCTAACTTAAGGAGATGAGTTACCTAGAAAAAGTATATAAGCACCTCAAGGAATCATTCATAAGTACACTCACACACTTATTCATTGATTATCTTTCTTGTGATCTAGTGATCTTTTGCTAAGGTTGTAGCATATTTTTTCTGAGGTACAAAAGAAGGGTCGACAATGAAAATCTCGAAGTTACAGTAAAACCCTAGTTTATGAGGTATACATGAGTTGTAGTCCTATAAGGGAGTGTGTGTACACGGGCTACATTGGAGGAAAGAGCATATATACACAGGATCTAGAAGGGAAAGTCACGTACATATGAAAAGCTCATGAAAATTTTAATAGATGTTGGTACCAGATCCCTAGAGTCTAAAAGCAAGATTACAAGTCAACATTCTATAGGTTCAGGTTAGCTACAGAAGTTCTGGTATGATTATTAGTTTGTTTTGATGCTTATATTTTATTATGATGTTGTGAATTCTTGAGGAATTATTGGTATGGTTGGCCTTGTACTTGGATATGGTATATGTTGGTTAGTTGGTTGAGTGAGAAAAACTCTTATGTGTCATACTACATTGATATTTTTCTTATAGTTCAGATCCTTAAGTTGATTGTATATGGTTGAGGCATATCCATGTTGTATGGTGATGTATGCATGAGGGGAATGCATAGGATCTTTGAGATACTACATTGATGATATGGTACATATATGCATATGGTTGATTATATGGTATATGGAACAAGTTTTACATCATTGATGCTCTAGTTCATGATTCAATGTTCATTATTGATGTATCTTTTGGTTCATGGTTGATGCATGATATAGTACGTATATTGGTATACACTTGATGCATGGTATGGTATAGGTTTAGTTGGTTGATGAGAAGATACAGGTTGATGTCATGGTGAAAGAACAGAGTGACAGTGATAGTGGCAAAGATTGTGATAGCAACAGTTGGTCTACATTTATATTACAGGGTGGTTGGATGGGGAAAGGAAAGGTGGTTGTATCCACCTTCCAGTTGTAGCCAGAGAACCCAAGGGGTTTTAGCCTCCTGGTTGGAGCCAAAGAATCAGGGAGTTGTAGCTTCCTTCAGGTTGGAGCCTCCTTCTAGTTGTAGCTAGAGAATCCGGAGTTGGTGCTTCCAATGAATTTTTTCTTTTGATAAATATATAATAAAAGTATTATGTGGTTTTCTCCCATTTAGGTTTCCACGTAAATTCTGGTATATTTGTATCTATTGTGATGTGATGTTGTTTATGATTATAATGTTGATGTTATATTGAATGCTAATGATAAAATAATGAATATTTTTTAAGAATAAATTGTGGTTTAAATTACCATTATTTCTCATTACTGATTCACGCCCCCTCTCAATAATCCAACATAATATAAAAATTTAACGAACTATGTTTTGATTTTTTAAAATTGTACAAAATTGTCTCCAAATAGTTATCTAAGTTCTCATCCTCTTGCTAATCCATCCTGAAAAATGTCTTCTTTGCAATCACATGGTCTACAATAAGGTTGATATTTCTTGAGAAAAAATATTCTCATGATGTCCCAATGCCCAATAGTATTTTATCCTAGTCTCATAAACCATTTTAAAGGAGTTGTCTTCAAAGTAGAAGGAAACAAATGAATCTTGTGAGAATCATCAGTATATACATATGTGTAACATAAAATATCAAATTCAAACAAAAATGTATCAGGATATTCAAAGGCCATACCATGAAAGTTAGGAAGAATCGAAGGTGGAATTTTTTTCATCTTTATCTCATTTTTGAACTCTATAGGTACATCTAAGATAGGAAAACCAAAAGTAACTTCTTATTCCTCATCTTCTATATCATTCATACCTCTTTCTCATTATCCTTTTCCTTATGGTATTCTTTCTCTGTCTCCATCTCTTGGTTCTCTTTCACCTTATCCTTCTCCTCTTGCACCTGGTATTCTTGATATTCTCTCTGTTTCTTCCCTGCCTTCTGGTATTCTTCCTCCTCCAATATGAGATTGCTCATCAACAATCTTATTGTCCCAAAAGATCCAAAATTTCTTACTCCAACCTTCTAGTGTTTCTTTTGTATCTTCAAATTGCTCAACAATATCTTATGTTTGTGTATGCTTTGAGCTTTCTGCAACAATTTGTTTCCCTATATCCTTCTCAGTACCTACAAGTAAGTTAGTAATGGGGGGTTTTGTGGATGTTTTGATGGGTGGTTTGACAGAAAACTTAGTAGAATGTTGTGAAAATGATGAAGTAGATGTTTTAGTAAATGGATTAGTATTTGGTTGTGAATATGATTTATTAGGTGGTTTTGTGGGGGGTTTTGATTTTTCAAAGATTTTTATTTTTATTTTTCTGAAACAACTTATTTTTCTAATTTAACAAACCTACCCTTACTATGTCTAGGTCTAATTGATATATTCATGCAAATCACACATAACTAGGTCTTGTGACGACTCACAAAAGTGGTTTTGTAGGTTCATACCTCCTATCTCACCTTCTTCACTTCTCTTGGTCTTAAATGTGTGAAAAAAAAAGATTTTTATAAAAGATTTTAAAATTGATTCCTTTAGTGCCTCCTCGGAAAAAAATATAAAAACACCAACAATGTCATCCTAATTTATTTTCATAAATATGACACTTATCTTGTCAATCCATGGTTGGTAAACTTGTGAGGCACAATTAGTGTATGTGAGGGAATTAGCTTTGAAATTGATCTACAATCCTTGAAAATAATCATCAACTACTCTTTGAAATCTAGAAAGTACAATCTATCCTAGTCTTCAAAACTTCAAATAAAATATAATTATTTCAACCTTAGGTTGTCACAATTCCACTCGTATAAAATTAGGTTGCAAAGTGAAATGTGCCACAATGCTTGTGAGTTCTATGCAACAGTACTCTGTCAACTAGTGAAGTTAAGGTTTTGATTTAACACACATGCATAATGAAAATACTAACATAAATTGAATAAAATATAATTCCTTCAACCTTAGGTTTTCATAGCTCCACTGGTAGAAAATTAGGCATCAAAGTGAAATGTGCCACAATGGTTGAGTTCTATGCAACAATACTCTGTCAACTAGTGAAGTTAAAGGTTTTGAAAGAATGTTTTAATACACATGCAGAATGAAAAGACTAACAGAACTTGAATAAAATCTAATTTCTTCAACCTTAGGTTATCACAGTTCCACTGGTATAAAATCAAGTTGCAAACTAAAATGTTCCACAATGGTTGTGAGCTCTTTGCAATAGTACTATGTCAACTAGTGAAGTTAAAATTTTGAAATAAGGTCTACGCAAGGAATCAAAATAAAATATAACTTTTGAATCAACTACAAATTTTGAATACAAACTAAAATAAAATATGAAATTTAAATCTAAATATTAGAGTGTTGTTATATAAACAAAAGAGTGAAACAAATTACCAAAGAAGAAGATGCAGAAATCAAAGCCTATGCACAAAAATGTACAACAGTGACATGGACCAAAGCAAGGGGGGCCTCCAGGCTTGGTTCATACATAGAAAATAAAGAACACTAGTTGAAGAAAATCAGAGATCATGTATTAAGCATGAAATTGTTTACAAATTGACTTTTAGAGAGTTCTCTTCTACCATTCTTATCCCCCTCAAGCTTCATAATTTAGCTTATTTATACAATATATAATGTAACAACTAGCCTAAGAGTATTCTCCTATAGTAATATCATAACTGATTAGATCCTAAAAGTATTGATTTGACCTTGATTTGATGAGGATCCCACGATTTTGTGAACAAATTCAGGTTGTTGATTTTCTACTATAAAAACTATTGGATGGTACCCGAGTTGACCAGGCATTGACTCAAGGTTTCTAGGTCAATTTTTGAGCATCCAAGAGGACATGTACCATTGCATGAAATCAAGGAAGAAAAACCATGTGTTTGTTTCTTCCAACTCGACCTGTACTTATATCGATGAATGATGAATTACAAGAACTGAATTTTTCCAGTAATTACTAGTAAAATATGAATTTAAACTATTCTAAAATGTTAATTTTAAACAATTAAAAATAAAATAGAAATTTGCCTAATTAATACTTGGATTTTCTTTATTAGTCTAGCATAGATGGATAATATTGCAAAAAGGAGAGATATAAAGGAGAAAAGGTCATAATTCTAGAAGATTTTAACTAGAAAAACAAAGTATTGACATAGTGTATACAAAAGATTTGATTAGTGGGTATCCCAATTTAGAGTCAAACTCTCATCATAATCAAGTTCATGAACCAACATATTCAAAAGAATAAATTTATGCTTTAGAGTCAATAACACTACATACACCACCTCTAGTGGACCCTCTACTCATCGACATGGCAGAAGAAAAAGGGGATAGTTATAACTAGGGTGACATCATCAATTTTATCCCTTGAAGATGTGTTAAAGATTAAGCTCCCATGAAGAATATTTCTCCATTAGCTCTACTTAATTTTAATGGTCTATCTAGTGAAGACCCAAATACCTTCCCTTTTGAGTTTGACATCCTTAGCAGAAGTTATGAATATACCACATATGCTCAAAAGATGAAAATGTTTCCTACCACATTGAAGAATGAAACACTCTATTGGTTCATGAGACTTGGTGGGAAGAGTATATGTACATGGGATAACATGAAGCAAGATTCTCTAAAAAAATATCAAGGCTACTACAAGGTGAGGAACCTTCGTGAATAAATATTTAAGATGAATTAGAATAAGGACGATAGTCTGGAGGAGTGCGTGGAGAGGTTCCAATATGATTTTTAAAGGTCCAAATAGAGTAAATTAGACAAGGAAATTTTACACTCCATCCTAATTAGATGTATAAGTGATGAATACCTTGACCTTATAAATTTTATGGGTGGAGGTGACATTTACCAAGTATGATATGATCAAATATGTGATTTATGTAAAATATACTCATGAGGGACTTAAAGACATGGAAAAGGCCCTCGAGATGTTGTTGCTATAATTACCAAATCATCTGGAGGAGAGTCACTCACATTGAAATCGACAAGTTGTTGGAAAATTTTAAAACTGATATTCTTTGTTCTTTAAGTTCACAATTTGACACATTGAAAGTTAAGAAGAAGTAGGAAGAATATGATAAATCACTATCCATATTTCACTCAAAATGAATAAAGAAGCATCCCTTAAAGGAATTCCCACTAAATAATGTTATGTTTTGTGGCATTTGTGAGTAGAATCATGCCACCAATGACTTCCTCTCTTTTCCTTAATTAAAAGTTGTGCATCAAGGAACTAATTAAGATATTGAGCATATTTTTTTCATTTCCCAAAATTGACCATGGCCAACATGATCTACAAGTATGGTTCATGACCCTTCTCGGTTCTATAATTATTTTTGGACTAACCAACAAATTTAATATCCTTCCAAGGATGCATCATTTCCTCCCTATTTGGATAGGTTAAGTATCAATAAATCTCTTGATCAGCCTGAATTTGAATTCCTTGGGGAGTTGAATAATGTATGTGTTAAGATCCCAATATTTCAAGTCATCAAATATGTACCCTTTTATTCCAAATCCATTTGAGAATTGTATCTAAAGAAAATAGACAAGAGAAGGAAGGATCCTCCAGCTATTCTGAGGTCATTGGTTAACTTGCAGATCTGATGCTTGGAAATGTTTTACTACTAAGTATATTCATCTGGATATTCATATTGTTTATTTTTACATTAACAATATATGCATTCCTGTTACTTTGATTTATTTGGGGGCTTCCATAAATGCTATGACCAAGGAAATGATGGAAAAACTTAAGTTGACCAATTTACAATAAACTCTTATAGTCCTCCAGATGGATGACTGATCCAATGTCAAACCAAAGGGTATCTTAGAGAAATTATTTATTTTGATAAATTCATGGGAATATCCAACATGATTTATGGGCTTTTAACAAAAATATGTTCTTGGGGGTTACCCCTTAGTATTAGGTAGGCCATGGTTAGCCATAATCGATGCCTATATTGGTTATATCTCTAGAGACATGGGTATTTCCCATGGAAAATATATTAACAATTTCACCCTATATCCTCCTACCAAATCAAGCTCAAACCAATAAATGACTATGTGGTTAGGAGACACGGACAATGATGATGAAGATATTCAACAATTTCTCATGGTTGATTTAGCCCTTGCCTTTAAAGACAAAACTAATGATGATATAATTTGTGATGCCATGATTGATCATGATTTATGCACTAATAATGTAATAAAAATGTTTTTGTAAGGACATAATATCTATTCTAAAATTTTAATATGACTTTATGTCTTCCTATCTATACCATACATCCCCAACAACAATCAATATTCTTATAGAAATCAATTCAGGAAAAAACACTCAATATTAGTCTTAGACTGGAAAATCTGCAAAAGCAACAACTCATTGAGGTATTAAAAAAGAATACTGATGAATTCACATGGGAATACATCGACATGAAGGGAATATATCCCAATATCTATACTCATCATATATATGTCAGGGAAAATTTCCAACATGTTTGAAAACCCCAATGTTGAATGAAACCTGCAATGCATGAGTTAGTGAAGGAAGAGTTACAAACAATATTAAACATAAATTTCATTTATCTCATATTTGATAATCAATGGGTATCACCCCTTGTCACAATACCTAAGAAAATGGGAAATGGAAAATTTGTGTAGACTACATAGAGTTAAAAAAACGTACTTCCAAAGACCATTTTCCACTACCTTTCATTGATTGAGTCTTAGATACCTTAGCAAGGAAGAAGTATTTTTATTTCATGGATGGTTTTAGTGGGTACAAAAAAAATCAATTATCACCTGAGGATCAAGAAAACACTACCTTTACCTACCTATGGCAAACCTTTTATTATTGGGTGTTTCCCTTTGGACTTTGTAATGCACCTGCCACATTTGTACTTGGTATATTTCTAGACTTGATACATGACTGTGTAGAAATATACATGGATGACTTCAAATTCTATGGTAACACATTTTAGGAATCCTTGGTTAATTTAGATAAATTACTCATTCGATGCAATGAAATAATCTTATCCATTAGCCATGAAAATGCTACATGTTGTTAACTAAAGGGATAGTTTTGGTACATCATATTTCACTTGTTGGAATCAAGGTGTATCTAGAAAAAATCCAAGCAATATTAGACCTTTATATTCCAAAATCACAAAAGATGTTAGAAGTTTCTTAGGATACATTGGTTATTACTATATAGTCATTGAAAATTTCAATAAAATTGTGTCTTCTATGTTTGCATTATTATCTAAAGATGAAGAATTTTTTTGGACTAACTAGTGTCAAACTTCTTTTGAATATTTGAAAGAATAATTTCCTAAGGCACCATTTTTAAGAGGACCATATTGGTGTTTACCATTCCATATATCAATAGATTCCTTAGACACATCTATTGGAGAAATTCTTGCATAGAAAGAAGAGAAGAATCCTTATGCCATTTATTTCATTTGTAAGAATCAAACTCCTACAAAATTGAATTACATGGTGACCAAAGAGGAATTTTTTGCAGTATTATATTTTACTAACAAATTTCAGCAATATATTATTGGATATCCTACATTTGTACATATTAATCATTCTTCCATTCATTATCTAATGAACAAACAAATTACTAATGGCGGGGTAACGAGATGGTTATTATTGTTGCAAGAATTTGATATTACCATTATTAATAAGCCAAGAAAAGAAAATGTTGTTGTGAATTTCCTTTCAAGGAATACCAACTAAGGTGAATATATTCCTATAGAAGATACTTTTCTAATGGATATTTATTTTCATTATCTACTAGCACACCACGATTTGTAGATATTTCTAACTATTTTGCCACAAGATATATTTGGGTACATCTCTCACCAAAGGAAAGGTAGAATATCATCAAAAAAAGTGTAATTTATTCTTGGGTTCAAGGATACCTCTTTCACATGGGGACGGATCTCATAATCCGACATTGTGCTCAAGAGGATGATTTTTTTGACATCCTAAAATATTTTCATGATGAACCTTGTGGGGGGGACTTTGTTGATAAAAGGACTACACACAAGGTGTTGCATCTAGGTTATTGTTGTCCTACCATTTTTTGAGATGATAAAAAGTGCATGAGAAGTTGTGATAATTTCCAAAGAATGGGACAACTTGTTCAATCCAATGATATTCTACTACACACTCATCTCATGGTGGAGCCTTTTGAGAAATGAGCCTTAAATTTTGTGGGCCCTATTAACCCACCTTCTAAACGGAATGCTCATATCTTGGTTTGCACTAACTATGTCACCAAATGGGTTAAGGAAAAATCACTTCCAAGGACCATGGAAAAATGAGTAGCATATTTTATTTATGAGGATATTTTTTTCCACTTTGGTGTACCATGAGAAATTGTTGCAGATCAGAGAAGTCAATTCACTTACAAACTCATTCATGACATCACAAAATAATATCATATTCAACATAGTACATCTACACCATATCATCCACAAGCTAATGGATAGGTTAAGGTCACCAACAAATTTCTAGAATCCATATTAACCAAAATATGCAGATTGATCACAAAGATTGGGATAATAGGCTTCTAGAGGCTTTATGGGATTACCACACCACATGGAGAAACACCACATGATTTAACCCTTATGAGCTTGTGTGTGGTAAGAATGTTTTATTTCCTATCGTGTTTGAAGTCAAAACACTCATATTTGCATTACAAGATGGATTGAAATTATTGGAAGCTAAAAAGCACCACTTAAACCAGATAAATGAACTTTATGAAATTCATGAGGTTGCCTCGCATCACATATCTATTTTTAAATATAAGAGAAAAAAGTGGCATGAAAAAATTATTAAGAAGAAGTTCTAGGTTGGAGAGTAGGCCCTCTTGTATGAATCCATATTTAAATATTTCAAAGGAAAATGTTTTACTTGTTGGTTGGGGCCATATGAGGTAGATATTATATATGGTAACGTTGCTATCAAATTGCACACCATAGATGAATATTGCACACCCCTTATGGCTAATGGTCGTCAATTGAGGCTTACCAAAAGTCATCATCCAAAGATGCCTTTTAACAGATCTTAATAGTTTCACAAATTTGTAGATTGTAAGCACAGTGGTTATGCCATTTTGACTTTCTACATCATGATTTTCTCATTGTGTATAAAAAAAATAAAAAAAAAAATAAAAAAAAAACATAATAATTCAGTTGTGAAAGCCCCTTTTGGGGGAACAACTAGAGAAATATTGTTTTAAAACCAACAAGTTGGTATAAAAATTTTGAGTTAAAAAAAAAGAATAAAGGGACCATATTTGCTTCACTTTATCAATGATTCTGAATTTCCCTAATTTCATCATTTGTTGTAGAAAATGATTTCATCATTTGTTGCAGAACCTGATTTCACTATTTGTTGTAGAACCTGATTTCATCGTTTTCTATAGAACATGATTTCATTTGTTTCTGTGGAACTGAGTGGAGTTCACTTCATTGATTTCTACAAATCAATTTCATCATTTGTTGTACATCATGACTGTTGTGAATATTATCCTTGTGATGGCATCCCTTTTTCTATGGATCTTCATTTGCTACATATCCTTTCTTTCGATGAAGCATCATTTTCTACAGATTCTCATTTGCTATGGAGCCTTATTTACTTATTGTGAAATAATTCACTAGTCACATGAACCATTCATTACCACTCCTGTCACACTATTACTATCGATTGATTACTTTCATTGTTATATTAGTAAGGTAAAAAGGTATGTGTCACTTCATTTATACTTACAGTTTCACTAATTTCCATTACCCTCGTTTTCTTTGTCATCCAGCCTCAAGCAATCTATCTTTCAATTGGTATAAGCCATATATTAAAACCATTGTGACATTTTCGATGTCATCACTACTTTCCATCATTAATTCCATTACCTTTCCCACCTTTTACAATATTTTCTTTTTGTCTTCCTACAATTTGTAGTTACCCTAGTCATGCCCATTTCATTTTTACTTGATTTGGGCGATTACAAACATCTTTTATGACCCCAACTTGCCATTTTTCATTTATATTCCTCTTTTGGTATTCCAGTTTCCATTGTTCTTTTTAATTGAACTATGCATGCATTGTTGTTGGTTACTATTATGGGATGATGCAACACCCCTACCTCAACAGGTTCTACTCGACCTCCCATTCTAAGGATCGTTCTTAATCTCCCTTGATTTGAAATGGCTCTTCAATTCCCAACTGGAATCTTCACACTTGTAACCACAGGTCCTTATTAGGAGCTACGTCTATGTAAACAAGCACTAGGCGCGAACTCAGGGGTATTGGCGTGATACAACCCCAACACTCTGCCTCCATGAAACCCTGAAACCCGAAGTGGGATCTCTCCCCAAGAACAGATATGATATCAGGACTGTTTGTGTAATGCAAACCCAATGCTCTAACTCCCGACTCTCGAAGTGTCGAGATCTAAAATCAAGAAATAAACGACTCTCGTTGATCCAAATCCAATGGATATTATTCCTTCTGGGATTTTGTACATTGAAAGGTTATCAGCCTTATCCTTACTGCTAATCTACTAGATCCAACAGCTCACGGAATTTTGGTATTCCTCCCTCTGATAATTTCCACTATCCGTTCAAATTTTCAATGGGTCCAAGCCAAAGGACTTGGCGTCAATTCTTCTGGGGTCAACCTCTGAGAGGTGACTTCAACCTTTTTCCTTCCTTCAATTCCCTCGAAGTCTTTATCCCTTTTGAGCTTGGCTTCTACTACAAACTCAAGAATTCCAAGTTTTCTTTGCGTGCACTCCTTCTGGCACTCGCGATAACCTCTGGTTATTTGACGTCTTCCTTTTTTGTGCACTCCTTGCAACAGAAATCCTTCAACCCCTCACTTGGGTTGGAAAAGTATAAGTCATCAAATTTCCTCCACACTCCTTGCATGGCTCCATGCTATAATCGCACTTTTGTTGGTATGAGAACAACAACATTTCTCCTTATCTTTTCTGAGGTAAAACTCAAAACTTGTCAACACACTCTTTGCGGACTTTCACTGCACTCCTTGTAGGAATTCTCAGGATGAGAAGCAATTGAAACTCATTCTCTCCCTCTCAAAGACTTCATAAATTCAATCATG
>CBVK0103501459.1:0-15227 GCA_900067695.1 Picea abies
GAAAATAGTTTCCAAAAAGATTGAGTTACCAGGCATCTCTGACTTACAGCCTAGGAGAGTTTCCTGGAGTGATAACAGTTTACAAGGAAAACTTAATTATGCAGACAATAAATAAAGGGCATCGACTTCTATCGAAAGTGCACCCGTTTACAGAAAAACACAAGTAAACTTGATTGCTGAGATTTCTGTGGTGAGGAGTGTTTTCAGGTGAAGTCAAAAGAACCACACTATTATCCATTGAATGTCGACGTTTCGGATCCATATCAGGATCCATCATCACGACAAGAAGCCTGGGTTTATTTATGAGAAGAGAAGGTTATAAATAACTAAGTTTTGGCTGGTCTGCAACCCTTCTCATAATTTTTACCCTGAGCTTTTCTAAATGGTGGATTTTGTCTAGAGTGTCCCTTCCGTACAGGTAGATAATCTGATTGCTAAGATTTCTGTGGTGAGGAGTGTCAGTATTATCCATTGAATGTCGACGTTTCAGATCCATATCATGATCCATCATCAGGACAAGAAGCCTGGGTTTATTTGTGAGAAGAGAAGGTTATAAATAACTAAGTTTTGGCTTGTCTGCAACCCTTCTCATAATTTTTACCTTGATCTTTTCTAAATCGCGGATTTCGTTCCAAACAGGGAGATAATCTGATTGGTGAGATTTCTGTGGTGATGAGTGTTTTCAGGGGCAGGTCGCTCAAGTAAACTTATGCAAGTATACCTGATTCTGAAGTTGAAATGTTTGTCAGAGTTGATCTCCAATGACACAAAGCTAGTTGTGTTGTTCAGGAACAAACCAGGAAATGGAGATGGTGTATCTTCCCACATTGTCGGAATGTCATCAATGCAACACGACCAAAAGCTCAATCTTCTCGCAACCAATCTAATCTTCTCCCATAATATTTCTCGTCAATTTTGTGACTAGGAAAGCATAATAATATCATATAGAAGATGACAGGTGAGAAGATATAATTCTCATTTCTGAGGTTTTAAAAGACCATTCCCATAGAGTTCAAACGATATTCCACTGAGATCTTATGCACGAAGAGTGGTTCTGTTATTCTTGTTGTCCGGAGTAGCGAGTTCCAAAACCTCGCCACCGAGATACTTAAGAACAGTAGCAAGGTACAACGGAGCACCGATCTCTACACACACTTCAGATTTTGGCAAATGGTCTCATACCATATATGTTCATAATAGCAAATTCGGGTCCAAAGGTCATGCACGGGTGCTAGAGACATGAAGAAGAGACACAAATTCAAGCAGGATCTCAGGTCTACAATCTAAGATTAGAGGAGATGGTCCCTTTCAAGCTGATATCGGCCACAACGCTCTGTGAACTTGAGCCAAAGGCGAGCCCTCCAAAAATTATCGAGTGCCAAGGCGTAGGCCAACAAAAACACTTAAACCTCCAACACCAGTTGTAAGTAGAGGGCGTGTAATTTGTTTAGAACGGTTATGATGAGCTGTAAATGCAAATGGTAATGATGAGTTTCTCTTGCTCTTGTGCAACAGTCAGCCAGAGTGTGGGTTTCAGAGCGTCGCACCGAATAAAATCTCGACGACCATGAAAATAAAATCGTTGCCAGATAGTTTGTCGATGCATTTTTAAATTAAATAGTTGCTTCTGCCAATCGTAACAGTTTTATTGCTGCGGGGCTGGAAATGAAGAAAATGTAACGAAGATCATCCTGAGTCTACAAGATCATGGAATGGAATGCAATGCAAATTCACTCGGACCATTTTTACAATGACATTCCACAACTTAGGATTAGGAGACTGTTACAACTTAGTGAGCCACAGATTAACGCAGAAACCTAGCAGAAGGTGTTAGTTTTCAACAATGACAGGCAACGCAGAAACCCTAGTAGATAGAGGAGCGGATACTAATGTATGCGAGACTAGCGAGATCAGAGTGGAAGAAGAATCTTAGATCTGACAACGAAGGAGGGCGTTTTTACATGAGGATGAGTAGTGGAATTAAACCAAGTTGCTATGGAAAACTATCATAGCTTTCTTCAAGCTTTGATACCAGTGAGAAAGCTATGATACCATGTTGGACACTCAAAATAGGATAAGCGTGAGATGCATTTTATTAAAGACATGATATATGTATATATATATATTATGTTGACTATTTGGATTCATATTTTAATGTGTCTCTTGGACTCTTGCATTACAATCTTAACTCTTCATATTCAGTGAAGTTAGTAACCCAAAAGGATTAAGTTTATAATAGAAATAACAAACCCTAAGAGCTTTATGGTTCACATGATCTTTTTTATCCTTAGAGAACACACTTACATCATGGAGATAGACTACCACTAATTTTCCAATCAACCCCCTAAATTCTATATCCATAGCTCTCTAGAAAGTTTCTCATGCATTAATCAATCCAAAAGGCATTATTTTGTATGCATAAGTTCCCCACTTCATTCTGAAAGTAGTATTCAATTGATCATCATGGGAAACTAGAACTTGATTGTATCATGCGAAACCATCTAAAAAAGATAACATCTCATATCTAGAGACACTGTAAAATCTGTTCCATCGAGGGCACATGGTAGTTATCCTTTTGTAAATCTTTGTTCATATTTATAAAATCAACACAGAGCTTGATGTATCCATTTGTCTTCCTCACAAGGACTAAATTGGAAATCCATTGCGTGTGTCTGACAGGAAATATAATATTAGCAGCCAAGATTTTATTCAATTCTCCCTACACCGGGGGCTTTAAGTTTGGATGCATTTTCCTTACATTTTGTTGAAAGGGTTTTGCCCGAGGCTTCATTGGCATAACACATTGAATGATCATGATATAAAAATTTTTGAGGTCATCATATGTCCATGCAAATATGCCTTTGTATTCCTTAAAAAAATTGATAAAATTTTTCTTTTCGTCTGAGAACAATTGGTACCAAGATTGACATTCTGCGGATGGTCATCAATCCCCAAATTGATGACTTCATACTGCATATATGAGCTCTTGGTTTTGAAGTTGGTGACCTTCTTGAAATTATCTTGTAATTCGTAAAGCTTTTCTAGTCTCACCATAGTTTTGGGAATAACATTGGTATGGATCATTTTTTATTTAATTGATTGTCCTGGAGGAAATTTAGTTTGGCAATTTAAGTCTGAGTCATGTTGGTCTTGATCAATGGTTGAGTCCTTAAAGGTATCTTTCATGTGAAAGAAACTTATGATTTGTTGGTCATCATCAAAGACCCTCCAATCAAATATGTTATTAGGTACTGAAGGCTTGTATAATAATTCCATAGAAAAAGTGTTAGGCATTATTCCTTTGGATGAAATTAGTTTAGATGCAAGATTTTCTTATAAATCTGCATCAAAATTTGAAGAACGAGGAATGGGACTGGTATTAAAAGATTAAAAATTTGTTATTAAATATTGTACCTCTTGTTGGTAGTGTTTGAGATGACTGGAAATACAATGGATAGTATTTCTTGCTTATCTTATTACAATTTCAAAGTCTCCAAACACCTTTATCAAATTGAATTTGAGATCTATTTCTTTTCTTACACTGTGGATTAGAGCCTCAAATTAAGCAGTATTTGTTGGTGCGTGGTTATAAGACCCTAGCTTCAATTTATCTTAACCAACAAAATGCTTCAGATACCAGCCCTTTTGGCATCACCTGCATGCAAGTGAAGTCTCACCTTAGGCTTCTATTGTGGTTGTAGGAACCAAGTTTCTGCAGTAGTGAGGGGATGGGAGGCGATAATATTATTCATTCTTACTTATCTTCTCTGTGTGCACTATCCCGTGTCTGTTATTCCTTGACTACTTAGTGAAGTCAGTTATATAGTACCATTATACTACATATTGCAACATAAAACCATTCATTGTAACATTCATAACTACAACACAATGTTCATATAATAAACAGATCTAGTCTAACATGCATAAACATACTATTCATCATCATTCACATGAAAAGATAAGGAAACATAATAATTAACGTGGTTCACCCAACTTTGGGATACGTCCACAAGTGTTGGCTTCTTTATTATGCTTTCTGTAATCATTCTAGGCTTGTGCACTGCACTTACAACACATATATCATGATATCTTTCTCTCCATCTTGCCTAGCCACTTTGCAGTGCAAGCCTCTCTTTGCAGCACCCCCTGAACCTTCAGACATAGAATTTCTCACATCCTCAGTCTATTCTCTCACTCTCTTTGTGAACCCATGTTCTACCCGACCCATTACATATTTATACATGGAAGCTAGGGCTCAAAACCCTATTTTCTCATTCCCAAAACCCAATTACAACTAATTTCGACTCATTTACAACTCATGTTGACTCTTTGTTTGGGCGTGCTTTTCTTGCTTTTGCATCTGCATGTTGTTGTTTCATTTCCGAATGTTATTCTTCTATTTTTGCGCATCCCTATGCTTTTGCATGCCAAACTTCTATCCCTCCTTTTCGCTTGGTTTATCTTCTTGCTTTATTCTCTTTCCTTTCACTGCTAAGTATGCTTTTACTGCGCTCTTCAATCCTGGATGTGCCTTCATTGTGCACTCTGCTCTTATCTTCTCTTATTTCTTCTACTGTTGCACATCTCCTCCATACTTAGGATTTTCCTTAAAACAATATCCAAAATTTCTTGTTCAACATGCCCCCAACACTCACCCATGGCTCATCCCGAGCCACTCACGCCTGTTGTATCACACTCCTCCATACTTCCATGAAGTTTTGGGAAGTTTCTTTTGTTGTTGTGACCTCTTTTCTAACTTCAGCTTCTTGTTCCACAATATGTTCTATGACCTGCGTAGTCAGGGTCATGAGTTTTTCTTCGCTGTCATGCGCTTCCTGCTTCACCTTTCCCTGTGCAACTGCTAATTCCCCTATTACTCTTAGTGCTTCATCTTGTAGTGGCACTAATTATTGTTGCAAGACCTGCTGCTGGTCCCGTATATTTTCGATTTCATTGTGCGACTACCTTTGTGCCAATATGTTCGTCATATGCTCCACTGGTGGCAGCGTACTTATGTTTTCAGAATCCTTTTTCGCCTTTTCCTACACATCCCTCAATCTGGCTTCCACAACCTTCATTTATGGATCCTCCATCAGGTTTGTCCATATCTGTGCACTTTCTTCATAGATATTTTTTCATTCCTTATCCAACTTCTTGATATTTGCTATCGCAGTCATAGTGGTTCTTTCTCTTTCTTCGCTCTCCTCTCATGGTGTTCCCGGTGTACTATGTGACCACAAGTCTTTAATCCTTGTGCAGAAGCCTTTAATGGATTCATCGATTCTTGAGACTTGTTCTTCCATTGTGGCCTCTACCACCATTGGTACTTATGGGATCTCCTTATAGAGCTTCTGGATGACCGTTTGTATTTGTTGTGCCATTTTCTTAGCCTTGTCCTTGTCTTTTAGTGCTTTCTATGCCTTTTCCTTGGCTTCATTCTTCTCCATCAATGTTATGTCAACTTTTTCTTCAATTTCTCTCTTCTCCTGCAGAACAGTTGTATACTTTTGTGGTGTGTCTTCCTTCTCATATGTCACCTTGAGAAATTCTTTGCACGTTAACTTTGCACGGAGTCTTATCTCTTGCATAATACCGATATGTAAGCTTTGTATTACTTTTGCAGGCATTTATGACACAAGTATGTTCAAGAGACTTAGTGTTTTCATCTTCTCTTACAGTTCTTGTGTTTGGAACTCGACAGCATCTAAGTCGATCTCCAACACTTTGTGCCCAACTGCTAACTCTAACAAGAATGGATTCGTAGTCCCTGCTTCCTTAATTGGGCTCATTAATTGTCCTTCCCCTGAGCCTCTCTCTGGTGTTATCCTCACTGTCTCCAATAGTTGATGTATTGTCATCAATTGGTCTTGCACCTTCTGGTGATGTTCATCTTGTTTCCATGTTGCTTCTTCCATTTCCTCCTCTGCAACATCTCGTACTTGGTAGTCTATTATATCCATGTCATCATCTTTCAGATTATAGATAGGCGATACTTTGTGGGATTTCATCTTTTTGCATCCAGTTACGGTTGGGCCCTTCCCCTTGCCTTTTCATTTGATCCTTGCTCTTGGGATTGTTGGTTGTGCGTCTTCTATTGATGGTCCTAGTGTATTCCCTATGCTATTGTGTTGCCCATTTCCCTCTCCCTTCTCTCATTCTTACTTGTCATTGTCTTCTTCTTATTCTTCATCTGAGTGTCTTGTTTGTTCCCCTGGAACTTTCCAGTCGTCCCCCCAATCATTGGTGATCAGGAATACATCGTCCGCTGTCAACTTGTAGCTTGTTGGAAACCACTGGCGTGCGAGGTCTCTTTTGGCTTAGATGTACATATGGTGTATCCTTGCTTTAAAGCATGCAATATCCTGGTAAATCTCTACCGTCTGGGAAGTGATGCACGATATGTGCATTACTATATGCCTAATCGTATCAAAGTAGACATAAAATGTGACATTGTTTTCTATTTGTCTCCTCTCATTTGGTGTATGCCATAGGTTTTCATATCGCGGATTTGCATTACCTTTACTGGTTGTTCTTAAACATTGGTAATCGCCAGGCTCCTTCCATCCGACTAGTGCAATCAGGATGAGAATTTAGACATAATGAAACTCCATGCCTTTCTCCTGGGCTTCTATGCAGTCTATCAAAAAACGATTCACCATAAATGTGGCCCAATTCATTTGGACCCCCTCTGCACACTTTCCACTGCTGTGATCACTTCGGCTGACACCTCGTCATTGCGACATTTCTTCAATAGTTTGCAGGCTAATACGTGCATCAAAAATCACACAACATCATCGCTTATGTTTGTGACTTCGAACCCCCTCTTCCCTCTGAAGATGTTGAATTTATCCTTCATAGTTTTCGATAGTGCTTTCTCCTCTACCTTGTTTGTGAATAATGTGGTCATATCCACTCCTGCTTTTAGAAAGCCTGTTATCCATGCAATTAATTGTGTATCAATGGATACTGGTGGGTCTAGCCACAACGTTTATTTTTGGATGCAACCTAGTAACATTTTGGCACATGCGTTTATTTCGAGACTTCAACCAAAATGTGGAATCTCCAGCAGATTCAATATTCTTGATTTCTCTAGTGCTGTCACCCAATTCTGTGATTCAAGCAGGATTTCTCATGTCCTTGGTAAACTTTTGGCACACAAATATTTCTCCTATGCCACCTCAGGAAATTTTTGTTCATATGTTATGTCGTGGTCTACAAACTTCAAGGCAATAATCTTTCCTAGCATGTCCCCTTTGACAATTACACTAGGTGGTATTTTCGGTGTGACCAGTGGGTACTTTCCATTTGCAGGTACTCTAACTTATGGTGCGGTGTCTTTCCTTGGCGGGATATATTCCCTATGAAATATTTGCTACAAATTCGAAGCTCCGTGTGTTTCCTCGAACACTAGCGCAACTGGTGGTCTTTTTGTTTGCTTACGTGCTACAGTTGTCCGTGCCCCAACTTTTAGTGGTGCCATTGGTCTCTGCGACTGATTTCTTTGCTTGCTCTATGTCGGTTGTGGTTCAACTTTGGTTCACTCAGTATGCTCACAATTCTTAACAAATGCAAATAACCTTCCCTATCGGTCCCTTATGCGATTTAATAACCCTTTGACAGGTGTGTAATTGCTTTCACGAAAGTGTTGAATCCAATCAACATATGTAATTAATACTTTCCTTACTTTAGCATTGATGCCAAATCCTTTGCCAAATTTTTCTTTCAATCTACCAGTCTGTCCCAATCCTCGGCAACACCTTCTATTTATGATTATGTATCTCCAGTACGTTTCGTCATTTATGGATTTTTAATTCTTGTTTCCGTGCTTTAATTCCCTTAACGGTCTTGTCTCACACTTGACTTTTGTGTGCACTTAACTGCCTCTGTTGTTTCTATTATGTGTGTGATATTCCCATTTTCTACATGATACTTCTTCCTGTCTACCTTTGTATTTCTTCTTGTTTTTCCCCTTTTTATTTATTTTTGTCCTTTTTCTACTTTTTGTTTGTTTTCTTCTTTTTTTCTATTTTTTGTTTGTTTTTCTGTATTTTACGTCCATACTATAGTACAAATACTATGATACATGTGTTCCTGCGCAGACAGTCGACTATCTCTATAGAGTTTTAGTCAGCTTCCATTCACCATTCCTCAAAGGACTTCTCCATTCAATGTTTCCAACTGTGCAACACCTTCCTCCGTCACATGATGACTTACGTAGGGTCCTAACCAATGCATTCAAAACTTTCCTAGAAGCTGCATGAACTTACTGTCGTAGAGTAATACTAAGTCTCCCACTTGAATTTTTTTTTGTTTAATGTGTCTATCATGACATGCCTTCTCTCTTTCCTTCTAAACTTGTTTATGGAACCTTACGACAAATTGATCCTCCTCAAGTTGTACCAACTGTGATAATCTCTCCTCTACTGCGCCATAGTCTGAAATATTAGTAATCGCTACAACTCCTAGGCTAGGCACAATAAAAGTCGTTGGAATTACTGCTTCTTGGCCATAGACCAACCTAAAAGTTGTTTGTCTTATCAAATTTTTACTTGCATTCCTATATGCCCATAATATTGCAGGAACCGTTAAGTCCCAATCATCTCTTCCTACATTGCAAATCTTTGTCAAAGCATTCTCCATAAAAAAAATTAAAAGATTATATTGTCCCATTGGCCTAAGGATGATACAATGTACTCTTCTGATGATGAATTTGAAATTCCTAAGTCAATGTTGCAATTGTCTTATTTAGAAAATGTGTTCCTTCATCACTAAGTAGAATGTGCAAGCATCCAAATTGTGTGACTACATTCTCAAATAGAAATTGCACAGTAGTTTCCATGGTGTAGTCTATTCCTGGTGTTGGTTCTACCCATCTGGTCAAATAATTTGTCGCAATGATTATGTACCTAGATCCCGATATTCTTGTTGATGGTTTGATTGGTCCAACAATGTTTATTGCCCATTTATCAAATGCTTGCAACGTAACATGTGGGTGCAAAGGCATCTCATCCCTCCTGGATGGCTTTCCCACCCTTTGAAAAACATCACATGCCTGACAATATTCTTTAGCATCCTTGTGAAGTGTGGGCCATCAAATCCCTTCACACAAAATATTCTACGCTATCACTTTACATGCGTAATGTCCCCCTACAATACCTTCATGCACTTCTGAGAGTATCATTGATCTGTCATGCTCTAACATACATCGTATTAATATTCCATGTGCACCTAACTTGTATAAGTTCCCTACAATCAATTGATAGTATGTTGCTTTAACCACTAACGATTTCTTCTGTGAAATTGTCATGTTTGATGGGGCCATACCTATACTTAAAAATTGCACAATGTCTCTGAAGTAGTCGTCCACCATTTTAACTGCAAATAATTTTGCATCCAGCAAGGTATCATCTAGATTCCACGTATCTTCTCTTGATAGTATGTGCAATAAGTGATTTGGTCATACATTCAACTTCTGTGGTTTCAAAACAACCCAAAAATTATATTCTTGGAACAACATCAACCACCTGTATATTCTCCCCCCCAACACTGGCTTGTTCACTAAGTATCTTAGGGAAGAATAGTTTGTATACAACTTAAATTGAGACCCCTGTAAATAATGTCTAAACTTTTGTAGCTCATATACCATTTCCAACCCTTCTCGTTCTGTGGTACTGTAATTCATTTATGTTATTGACAGCTTCCTTCTTGCAAAATAAATTGGGTAGTCTATGTCTTCTTCCCCTTACTAAGATATTATTGTGCCTAAATATATGGATGGTGCATCTACATGAAAATGGAACTCCTTCTTCCAATATGGGAATATCAAAATCAGCCCCGTCACTAATTTCTTCTTCAATGTATCCAAACCTTTCTGACAATCCTCATTCCACTAGAACTTAGCTTCTTTCTTCAACAACTTCTCCATGGGTGTTGTAATTTGTGCATAACCCTTAATGAACTTCCTGTAATATCTTGTATGACCCAGGGTTTCTCTCAACTGTCTAACTTATATGGGTGGTTTCAAATCTAAAATCAGTGCAATATTGGTCAAATCCACTAATAAGCCTTTCTTACATACCACATGGCCCAACAAAAATCCAAAAGGCACGCAAAAAATACATTTCTTCAAATTCAGTGAAATCTGACATTATCTACACCTATCCAACATTAACTTGAGTACTTCTATGTGATCTTTCAATAGAATAAACATAGTCCAATCGTCTAAGTACACTTCAAGGAACTTATGAATAAATTCCTTAAAATCTGCGACAATAACTCTTGAAAAAATTGCAAGTGCATTCTTTAGTCCAAAGGGAATCACTATGTATTGATAAATTCCCCACTTTGTTGCAAAAGTAGTATTATACTTGTCTTCTTGCGTGATCCTTATCTGGTGATATATTGAGAATCCATCTGTGAAATAATAGACCTCCTTCTCCCCTACATTCTCTAGCAGTTCATCTATGAAAGGTGTTGGAAATGCATCATACAAACATGCATCATTTATCTTCCTTAGGTGTACACAAATCTTGATTCCCCATGTTTTCTTATCTTGTACTACCATTGTACTTATCCATTTTGATTCAACTATAGGTTCAATGATTCCATCTTCCAACATCTTGTCTATCTCTACTTTCACCTTCTCTTTATATTTCAGATTCAGTCTGTAAGGTCGTTGTCTTACTGGCTTAGCACCTGGTTTCAAAGGGATCTTCATTTCTCCTAAATCACTAGCTATACCCTTCATCTATAAGAACGTAGTTGGGAATAGATATTGATACTCATGCAGTAAATATGCAATTTTCTCCACAATTTCATCCTTCTAGTAATCTCGTATCTATGCAAAATTTGGGTTTTCCTTTGTCCCAATATTTACCTTATGTGTATTTAGTGGTTGTGCATACACAACATATTCAATCTTTGGTCCTTATACTATGTGTTCCCCCTTAGTTTCAGGTACTTGTATATTCCTTGGATCTTCCTTGTCTTGCTCTTCCTTAACAACATTATAACATTCCAGTAATTCATGGACAACCATATAAGATTTGTGTGCACTACATATAGGTACTACCTCCATCGACCCTTCTTTTGAAAAAATATTACTGCTAATAACCTATAAGGCCGCATCTACTAATGGATAATAATGTTCAAAAGTTAATTTTACCTTAAACCTTTGAGTTATTTGGTCCCAATTCGTTGTTTCTCTACACATTTCCAGCTCTAGGAACCAATTCTTAGGAATTGTATCCAATGTATGTATAAACATGTGTGTCCATTCCTTCTTTGGGATCGAACTCCATATGTTTTTGCACTACTCAACATGATTTGTTTTATCACTTACTCATATATATTGTTGTGTTATATACTCAAACTTTGTACCAAATCTTACTTGCATTAGTCTTTTACACTATAACCAATCTTGCATTGCTTCTTTGTGTGCAACCCACCATCTAACTGGATTGGCCTTCAAGACAACATCTAATGCCAACAGTCTCTGTTGTTCAGGTATATGCAACTCAAACACCTTTACAAAAGAGCTTATATCAGTCAATCCATCATACTTGGGTGGATCACATAACTCTGTACCAATCTAGTGTAAAGATCGATTTATGCATGCACATCATCTAGTTGATACTTCATGTATTCTCTACTGCCAATGTTCCAAACCTTCCTCTAAGTCCGATGCACATGAGCTAATGCTTCTCCAACTTAATTCACCATATGCAATGGGGTTAACATAGTCATCCATTCGCGTAGTCATATTATACAAGTTTTCAATTCCGTTCCCTTTTGCAGGTTCTATGTACTTATTTCCTTCTGTTGGATCCAATGGCGCGGTAACTTTTAAGTATCCTACCTCAAATATCATCTCCCTCCTCCTCTGAGTAATGATCGATTGATTTTCAAAGGCCCATTATAACCCCATTAGTGCTAGATATGGATGATTATCATCAATAATCTCAATAACTTCAAAATATTCTATACTACACACCCCATCTATATTGACAGGTACTCCTTGGTATTATCTTGTTCTGGTTCACCAATATTAACTATACAGGAGACCAAATCAACTTAATTTTCCCCATCATTTCCCATGTTTGCTTTGGTAACACATTTACATCAGAACCCAAGTCTAAAATAATGTTATCCACATCATATTCCCCAATCTATGCACTTAATATGAACTATCTATTGGTCTTCTTTTTGCACAGTACCCGATTCACTACCCTCTCTGTGGTAGGAATTTCTCTTTCTTGTGTGCAATGATCGATCATTTCACATAATGCATTCAGTGTAGTTTCATCTTTCAACAATTCTATGCAGATTCTCAAAACATCTCTTAGATTACTTACCTTTTCAAGTGGATTTTCTAATATAGTACGATCATAGACCGGCGACATGTCAACCACAGGAGGCGCAGATGATGTTGATGTTACCCAATCCAGTCCTACTATCTCTTTTGTGGTCCTATGATACATCTCCTTTTCTTGTTGAGTATCAAATGTCAACATAGATATTGTTGATTTCCTCACCCATTGCTCAACCTTCCTGTCTCCATTCATCGCATCAGCCCATGTTCTAGCTCCTCCACATGTGACAGTTGTTATTCTAGGTCCTTCTTTTTGTTCCTCAATTGATATCTTTTGTACGTTTTGATTATGGTTCTGTTTTTGATTCCCTCTTGGATACCATTTCACAAGTAGTTGAAAGTATTATTATGTCACATGATCCAGTGCTCTACAATATTTGTAGGTTGTACATGGTTTCGATAAGTCATGAGCTAAGTGTGCAGATTGATTAAAATTGTAACATATTATTGGTCCTCTACCTCCTCTACCAAAATTTCATCTACCTCGACCACTCCCAAATCCTCCTCGGTTTCCTAGATTGAAGCCTTTTTTATTTTTATACTGTGGACCACCCCTTTCCATCGTAGCATTCTCCTCCTGAATCCTATACATATATGAAGTGTTCCCTCTCATCAAATTGAATGTGCAACAATACTTCTCTTCATTTCTGACTTATTTGAAAAAATTACAAAATACGTTCATTGGCGTACTCCGATATTTCTGCAGTAATGGACACTCAGTCGGATGATGTCCCCATTTCTTACATATTGCATAGTACCCCCCTCTTGGTAATGGATTTGGTGCTCTAGTTACCAAATACTACGCAAAAGCAGGGAATTCATCCTTATGGTGGCCTTTAGTCCTACACTCGATACACCAAACCTATTCCCACTTCTCCTTCCCTTTTGTAAGCTCTTTTAATTCAATGGTAAATGAAACTAACTTTGTTTGGACTTGTGCCATCCCTCCATCATCTCCTACAGAAGATGCTTCTAACTTCATCGTAATCTCTAAAGCATCAAGATGCGACGCAACCTTCTGTTGAATTAATGGCCAGAGAATGTGTGGTATTAGTCTTGCAATAAACCATTCTTGTTTTTATTGATCAATAATTTGAAATTTCAATCTACCCATCAAATCCTTAAATATTTGATCATAGTCCCAAATGCATTCAGTATCCACTTGCTTGATTTCCTTCAATTATGTGATGTATTGCGACTCATACTTTGGCTTCTTGAACTCTTTCAACAACGCTTGTCTAAATTCTTATAAAGTCCTTGCTTTACCTATAGGTGTAATACTCTGCAGTTTCATGTCCCATACTAATGTGAGGCCTCTAAATTTTGTTTTCAATTGTGTAATATTACATCCTCATCTTGGACATTCTTTGCATCCCAAATTGTCTCACATACGAATAGATTGTGTTCTAGGTCATCTAACCCAAATCCCTAGAACTCAGGCAGTCTCAACGTGTTGTCTAACCCTTCCATGTTGTTATGTGTAGTAACTCCCCTCGACAATGTTGGTTGACTCTGACTTGACGCACTGCTTCCACTTCATTGAATGCTTCTACTTTGTCTTCCCATTCTAACTATAAGTTCTTTTCACAAATCATAAAATGTTACTTTCGATCTAGGTGATGCACATGGGGTCATGGAATCGACACAGAATCATGCCTGAGTAGGACTTAATGTCTCTTCTAAATTATAGGACTGCACTGAGGGTCATGTTCCTCTCCTTATATGTGTGGTATTTCTATGATCTAGACTATTGCGTAGGGCTCTCTCTTCTCATAATTACTGCATGGATCTCCTTCCTCAACCCCAATATTTAATCTCTTGTACCTTATTCCACTATGAAATATTCCAAACTCATCTTCTTCTTCTTATATACCTTCCTCATTTCTTTGCATCCTTGGCTCCTCCCTTCCTTCTCCTTTTCTCTCTTCATTCCTTCCTACCTTCATACTATCCTCTGCTCATTCCCTAGTTCCCATATTTGCACAAAGCCCCTATTGGCCCTCGACCAAGTTTTGGAGAACCTTGGTCATCTTTGACCATTTTTGGGACTTCGACAAGCTAGTCGAAGATGGAGTGCCCGGGCTAAGCGAAGATCATGGGATCTCACCCCTTGTGTGAGATTTTTGGGTTTAGGATTTATGTAACGGGTATGGGATATCGGCCCATGGGTTTACCCATGTTTAGGCCCCTTTTGTAATGTATAAATAGATAGCTAGGTGATGTAAGAAGTAGACCTAGTAGGTCGATGGATTAGTGCTAATGTTAGCTATGTGCAAGAATATGTGTTAAGGCTTGCAGATCTAAGTGCAATTGTTTTGTAAGTGCTTTGTGCATAGACTGTGTAAAGGCTTGGAGCTTGGACCTAACTCAGGGAAGGAGGATCTGGCAAGGTGCACACAGATATCTTGTCCTATGTGGAGTTGGCTTTATGGATTTGTGCATGTAAGAAGATTGGAAGAAGCTAATAAAAGAGGAGAAGAGTTGGTGGACGTAGCCCTACATTGGGGGTGAACCACGTATATCCTGTGTTGTGGTTTCTTTGTACAATGTGGTTGATATGTTATTGATGTGATCTATGCTTAGTGTTGCAATCTTTATGTATGTTAGATGTGTCTATTTTAGTGCTTAACAATATGAATGAAGGTTGGATCTATTCTGATGTTATGTAATGAATGGCTAGATGTGCTTAGACCTTGATGAATACTACATTGTTCTGTAATTAGGGTTTTTATCTAAGATGTGAATAAGGGTCAAAGACTAATGAATTTTAATTGCTAAGTAATTTGTTAAGTATTGTGATCACATATATGTGTCCCAGCTAGGTTGTAGACACTTGAGTCCTACAACCCCCCTGCCT
>CBVK0103501478.1:0-41376 GCA_900067695.1 Picea abies
TTTCATGTGCATGTTGATGCATCTTCTATTGCATTAGGAGCAGTACTAGCTTGACTTGGAGAAGGGGACATTGATAATCCATTAGCATTTTACAGTAGAAAGCTCTCCACAACTGAAATCAATTACACTACTACAAAGCGAGAGGGACTAGCCATGGTGTATGCATTGCATAAATTCTTCCACTACTTGTAGGGAGGATACTTTAAAATGTTTACTGGACACTTTCACGCTAAAATACCTAGTCAAGAAGCTAGTGTTGGGGGGAAGAATTTGCAGATGGCTTCTCCTGTTTCAAGAATATGATTTTGAGATCATAGTTAATCTTCCGATCTCACCTAGTGTTGGGGGGAAGAATTTGCAGATGGCTTCTCCTGTTTCAAGAATATGATTTTGAGATCATAGTTAAGCTAGGAAGAATGAATAAGGGCCCAGACCACCTGTCAAGGTTGGAGCATGGCGAAGAACATACCAATCTGTAGGACACACTACCAGATGCATAGTTGCTCACCATTAGAAATATTGATGACCACTTCGTAGACATAGTCCAGTTCCTGTCAATAGGAATAGCTCTAGCCAAAGACACAATTCCGCAAAAGAAACAACTAGTGGTGCGCGCTACAGATTTTTCACTGATAGTTGGTCATCTATATAAAATGGGACCCGACGAGATCCTAGGAAGATGTTTGATGGAGGCAGAACGCCCTATGATCCTCGAAGAAGCTCATGAAAGTATTGCAAGAGGACATTATGCAAGAAAATCAACTGCGCAGAAGGTTTTGCGAGTTGGCCTTTGGTGGCCTACATTACATAGAGATGCTAAAGAATATACCAGAGCGTGCGATGTATTCTAGTGAGTTGGAAAACCATCCCGAAGAGATGAGATGCCATTAGCACCACATATGACCCTACAAGCATTTGAAAAATGGTCCATTGACTTCATGGGACCTATAAACCCACCAGGAAAGTGCACAGGAGAAAGGTATATTATCACTGCGACAAAATACCTGACTAGATGGGCCAATGCAAGATCATTCAAGGACTGTAGGGAATCTATAGCTACGCATTTTATATTTGATGACATAATAACCAGGTTTGGATGCCCTAAGGTCCTTATGAGTGTTCAAGGGACAGACTTCATCAATAAGACAGTTGAAGCCCTAACTCAAGAATTTGCAGTTCACCATCAGAAGAGCACACCTTATCATCCACAAGAAAACAAAACATTTGAAGCATTCAACAAGATCTTGGAGACAACATTGACAAAGAATTGCAGTGTGAACATGGACAACTAGGATTTAAGAGTACCGGCAATACTCTGGGCTTATAGAACCACTTACAAAAAATTAACAACGCAGACTCCTTTCAAGTTGGTTTATGGTCTTGAAGCTATTGTCCCAATGAAGTACTTGGTACCAAGCTTAAGGATTGTTGCATTTACAGACATGGATGATACTAATGCTATTCATGAGAGGATATCATAGTTGGCCGAACTAGAAGAAGACAGATTCATTGCAGGCTTCCATCAACAAATTCAGAAGGAACGAGAAAAGGCCTATCATGACAGACACATCAAGAATAAGATATTTAGGCAAGGTGATTTAGTCCTGCTATATGACAGTAATTTTATAAAACACCCTGGGAAGTTTAGAACACATTGACTTGGACCATATGATATTGTCTACATTACAGAAGGTGGAGTAGCACAACTGAAAACATTGAAAGGAGACTAGAAGGAAGGCTTGGTGAATGGGAGTCGACTGAAGTTGTACTATGACAACCAACTGCCTCATAGCTCTTAGTAGAATCAAGAAGAGAAGGGTCTAGGTACCAAGTGCAGTTGAAACTGGGTACCAGACACAAAAAGATAGTCTGCACAAGGATGGAAAGGAGGCATAAAGAAGAAAGCAAGGGCTACATTGCACAGTCGAAAGTTGAAGAAAAACAAGAGGATCGGATCTCAAGTGCCTCAGGATGAGTCACATGTGACTTTTGGGGGCTTGTTGGCCCTGGGTTATGGAAGGAAGCAAAGAACAAGGAAGAAAAGGTAAAAAGCGAGCTTCATAGGAAACAAAGTGGTTGTCACTAGGTCAAAGTGAGAAAAAGAACATAAAATATGGAGTGAAGTGCGGAAAAGCAAGCCGTTGGATGAGTAGATCGAGGATGACATATCAACAAGGGAGAGGGATCAAGGATGACTCAAAAAGTGGGAAAATCCACCATTGGATGCTTTGGAACACTGCACAAGAAGGAAGGAAAGACAAGTTGGTGAAGCTCAAAAAAAGAGGGTCAAGTTGACCTAGGGTTTTAGACACCTAAGGTTTTTGTATATAGGGTTTTGGTACCTAGGTTTCAGCCTAAGGCTGTTGGTGAGGTATTGTAATGTATAAATAAAGGTCAAGAGAACCTGGGTTGGGTTGTTCATTGAGTATTAGTATGATATTGTTGTTGTTCCAGCTCTATTATTGTGTGAGATATTATCGTATTGGGGGAGAGAAGTGTTGAGAGAGAGAACCTTCTGGTATTGTAAGATCTTCAACTGTGTGCGAAGATCAAGTCCTACAGCTGGGTGTGCAGGAAGGGGAGAGAAAGAGAGAGAAGAAATACTATCTGCTAGTTGAGAGCACAGACATGAACTGTATGCTTTTCCTTAATAAATCATAAGCACATTTATGTGGATGTATCCCTAGAGAGAGGGTGAACCACATATACCTTGTGTTGTGGATGTGTGATTGATTCTTTGATCTCTGTTGCTATTGTATTATTGTTTGCATTGTTTTGTTAGATCATATCTATAGCTATGAAGGAAAGATCTAGCTAGTTTAGTGATAGATGCATGTTATGTTGTTGTTACAATAAGAACCACTTGATATTCCCCTGGTTGTAGACATCTCTGTCCTACAACTCCCTCATAGCTTCTTTGGGTGAGCGTGCATCTTCTTCGCAGGTACTGCTGAAAGGGATAGTATCTAGGTATTGTTGGTGCACTCTTGGAGTTGAACCCTAGGTCTTCCCCTGTGCCAACACCCTTTCAAACCTTTTAATGAGTGGGAAAGGAAGCAAGATCACTCAATAATATTTTCATGTTTAGAGAGTCTGGAAAGAGATTAAAGACAACTCTAAGGAGTTTCTTTTTCGTATATCCATGTGAGTCTGAAAAAGTGATAAAAGTCTACTCGGTTACATTCTCATGTTTTTTTGAGCATGAGAAAGAAAAAGGAATAATATTGGTATGCCCCCAACTTGAAAGCTAGTGGCTTAACTCCAAAATGATCATCAAAGGCTGGAGACATGCCCTCCAAGCTCCAATTCATTCACCGAATTTGAGGTTGTCACCAATTTCTCTACTAGATGGAGAAAAAGGATAAGAGATGAAAAGAAGGTTCAAGAGAGGTGATTGTTTCATTTTTTAATGAGCTTGACACAGGAAAAGAACTATGTTGAGGGCTCTGCGTTCAATCCCCATATTTATGTTTCATTTTTTAACGAGCTTGCTACAGAGAGGAAAACTATTCTCAAAGATTTTGTTTCATTTTTTAACGAGCTTGCTACAGAGAAGAGAAACTATACTCATGACCTATGATTCATTTTTTAACGAGCTTGCTATAGAGAAGAGAAAACTATGCTCGTAGCTTCTCCTTGATCATGGCTTCCAAGAGAATAATGCTATGGAAGGACACCTTGTCAAGGGACAAAAATAGGTCATGGCTTACAAGAGATCTTCATTGGATGGAAGAGAATCATTCTAGAATGAACACATGTCAAGAGTCACAACAAGGGTAAGGAGATCAAGCTCCAATAGCCCTACCAAAGATATCACCATGTCAACTACCAGATCCAAATTATCGGAAGTTGAAGTCATGGGAGACAACGGAAAATCAACATCATTAGGGAAGATATAGTGTATATCTCCCCGAATTTCTTCACGAGGGGGAAGAAAAGAGGATCGATGATGGTTATCATCCTGAGGTAGCTCGTCAATGCTCATCATTTCCCTAATAGATTCATTAGAGGGGAAAATTGGGGAAATGTAGTTGATTGCAGATGACAAGGAATGTAACCACGATGGCATCGAGTAACTGTCTGGTGCCAATAGATGTTGGTCATCCGAAGAGGCAGAAGTGAATTGGACAAAAACGTATGATGTTTTGGCTGGACTAAGTGGCATGGTGTCACCTAGCGCATCGAATTCCAAGGGAGTAGGTACAATCCAAGGGTCATATGATTCTGAAGATTGATAAGTTGTTGTCAAAATCATATCGACGGTGGAAATATGATGTGTAGTCAGTGGAAGTGGTGTAGGGAAGGTACCCATAAGGATAGAATATTTTAACAAGCCAACACCAATGCTTTCATACATGATATTGTGATCTCCCAAGAATGGAATATTGTTGGTAGTGGGAGCACGAACGTCAAGTGTACAGAAATCTAACTGATCGACAGTGAAAAATTTTCTTTGATGAGGGAATTGTACACATCGAAACACCGATGAGGAAAAAATAGTCATAGCATAAAACCAAATTCTCCCAAGTAATAAGTTGTAATCAAGGGGAGCATCGACCACCTCGACATCAATAGTGACAGTTTTTCTGCCCAACTGGATGGGAAGGGATTGTAAAATCCCATGGGGATGAAAACCTTACCCATTGAATGCGCTTAACACCATTGGGGATTTGTTAAGTGCAGATTATTTTAAACTTTTCCAACATGATAAAGACATGACACAAGTGGAGGCTCCCTCATCCAAGATGGTTCAGTGAATTTTTTGATTGTGAACAACAACATCAATTTGGAAAGCAAGTTGGTGGGAGAGTCGAGATGTATAATTGTCCAGGTTAAACATGATATGGTTGGAAAACTCAGGATCAACAATGCTAATAACAACCAAGAGAATTTTATGTTGACTGGGGCAGTGTTGTAGAACTTCTAACATAGACATAGCACAAGGTGCTTGAGCCAAATCTTCAACAATGTTGTAGTTCTGGGCAGCACGTGAACTAGGATTAAAGGTATACTTACGGATATTGCTCTTAGGAGGGCGTAAGATAGAGTCGAACGTAGGTTTTTCAATATGAAGTGGTCCAGACGGAGGATTAACTGATGGAGGACTAACAGAGGATGGTGATGGATCTGGTAAAGTACCGGTGCCATTAGTGACTTTTCCTTTGTCAGGTCTAACTGTTGTGTCGTATGTCTTAGAGAGAGTGGTCAAATTAATCCCATTAAACATATAAATATGGGCACTTGTTGAGGCCTCATCATGAGGATGGCTAGAACTTCCCCCAGGAGAGGGGGTTTGAACAACCATGGATTGTTGTTGTGGAAAAGGATGAGTAAGCACAGCGGGTTGTGAATTTCCCTAGAAAATTTTGGCCACTTCATCACGATGTGGACAGTATCGACTGTAGTGATCATCACCAAAAATGATACATGGGAATTTCAGTTTCCATTGTGGTTTCTTTTTGGTAGTAGGTGTTTGAGTTTGATTTTTTGGTTTTTCATTGTTATTAGTATTTTTTGATTTATTTTTTGCCTTCTTCTTACCTTCAGATTGTTGTGAAGGGGCAGATTGAAATGCATTCACCTCATAGATCTGAGTTTTCGGGGAGGTAGAGGAGAGTGTGGTTGACTGGGAAGTAGATTGAGTTTTGATGGAACCGATAACATCATCCACATGAGATGAGGATGACGGCTTGGATGGATCGGAATTAGCTCGAGAAACATTCAGAAGAAACTCATACAAAGTACCAGATTGTGAATAAACCAAATCTAAGTACTGAGCCCGAGAAATGGTTTCTTCCTCGGTGACTACACCACTCATAGCGACATCATGAATGATCTGGGGGTAAAATTGATTTAGTAAACCAATCTGCCAATAATTGGTTAGGAATGATTTCCTTGATCATCCTTTGTCGTCGTCTCCACTCATGAATATGGTCAAAGATATGCACGAAGTCAATTTGACAAAGGGAGGTCAAGAGTTCAATACCCTTCTCATAGAGAATAGGTAGTTGAAAGTTCATGAGGAAGGACATGGAAAGGGAGTTGAAATCATGAAAAGAATCACATGGTAGTTCAATATACCACTTTTCTACAGAGCCCGTAAGTGTTCGCTGGAAAAGATGAAAATGTATAGAATCATCCATGAGGGAGTTTGATGAACACCACAAATGGAAAGTCATCACATGGTTATTTGGATCTTGATGCAGGATCATCTCTCCATGTCAGTTAGCCAGCCATGTCAGCGAATTCGAATCGTGCATTGAAGACAGGCGCAACCTCATTTGGAATTTGAATTTAATGTAATTAAATGCTTAAGATGGTGAGCTGTGAAGCCGTGCCTTTGTGCAGGCATTAGGTAGATAGGTATTTAATGTTTTTAAGGACGAGATCTAGATCTGGATAGCGGACTAGACAACCCATTCAATGTAATTGAATAGGGTAGGTAGATTGGAGGGAAGAGCTCGAAGAGCCCCCTTAGATAAAAGAGATTTCGTATCTCATTTTGGAAAAAAAGAGTTGTAGTCGTAGTGTGTGGAAAGTCGAGAGAGGATAGAGGATCTGGGAGTAGAGAGAAGATGAAGGAGCCGAGACCTTGTTACAGGCCATGCACAGGAACACCTTGTAAATATAGGCACTTGCCAATTAATATAAACATAAGCAGTTTTTCCTGCATGTATTTCTGTGTTATGTGGATGTCTGTGAGTGTTATATTATGTTGTAGATGTATGTTAGGAATTTGTAGGAGTTCTTGATTTCAGGGTTGAGAATTCTTTGAGGCTTCATACCAGGAGGGTGTGACAAAATGCTGCGGGTTCTAATAGCCATGCACAGAGGTTTCACTTCTGAATACTGCGGGTTCAGACGAAGACGTGCTGCGGCACAACAACTGGAATCAACAACTCAGAAAAGGACCTATGAGGTTGTTGAACACCTCAGGAGGCAAGGATGTGTATGAAAGACATAGTTGCAGATAAAATCTCTGAGGAGTTCTATGAGAGCTCTGCCAGGTGGGCATTGAGAATATGCACCGTGGTGCATTGAGAAGAACTCGGCTGTGAGTTCAGAAAGAAGTCAAAATCACCGAGGATTCTTGACACTCTTCTAGGAGGGCATTGAGCATAGGCACAGAGCGCTGAGGAAGAACTCTACTGGGAGTTCAAGGAGAACTAGAATCACTGAGGATTCTGAGAGCTATGCCAAGTGATCATTGAGCAGGCGCATAAGGTGCACAGGAGGAGATACTCTACCAGGAGGGCATTGAGTAAGGGTGCAGACGAAATAGAAGAGAACTCTTTTAGTTCTGTAATTGGAGGACGAATCCACTGTGGGATCTTCACAGGGTTGTTGAACACCCTGTAGACTCATCAAGAGGTTGCTTGAGGCAGAGAATAGCCAGGAGGGCATCGAAGTATTCTCCATTTGTGGGAGAAAGGAAAGGAGAAATGAGTTTCCTTAGAGGTCGAAGCTACAGGAAAGCTCAGGATGGATAGCAGCATTGTGTGTGCATGTGAATACTCCATAGAGGCACAGGAGTTGAAGAATTCCTTGGGGTTCAAAAACAAAATCTCAGGAGGAATAGTACCTTAGGTGCACAGAGTGTAGCTACAAGGAACACAGAGGTCGAAGAAATCTTTGAAGAGTTCAGAGTTCTCCAAGATCAGGAGGAACAACATCGTGAAGAGCGCAGGCGGGGACTCAGATTGTGGATATCACATGAGGAACAATAACAAAGGTTGAGTCCTTTGAGAAATTAGAAGTCTTCCAAGTCTGGGAAGAAGTGCGCAAGCTCAAGAGGGAGCACAGTAGCCGTCAGATCGGCTGGAGAAAAGAGATTTGGACCATTGGTTTCTATATCCAGGAAGGAGCGTGAAGAGTTCACAGAAGGGAGGATATCGTCAGTCATCGGATCTCACTCAGATACCCGTCAGCCATTGAATCGGCTAGAACATGCACGAGGTTTAAGCCCTCATAGGGAGAGGACAAAAGTCCCGACAGGTATCGAGATATCGACATTCAGGATATCAAAGTTCTCGAGGTTGAGAAAGTTGAAACATTTCGAGTCCCAAAATAGTGAAAGAATCGCAACCATTGATTTGTGGGAGGATGTGTGTCACGCGATCATCCATTTTGGAGATCCAGGCACTAAACCTCATAGAGGTGAAAGTACTGACAAGACGCGTGGCCATCAGGATATCGGCATTCATGAAATTGGGAGTTATGAGGACAAGAGATTAGGAATTTCTATGAGAAAAGCCCCGTAAACAATCGAAACCGTCCATCCACTTGGGACGTGTGTCGGAGATCCAAAGAAATTTGGGGATCAACAATTCATGAATACAAGGAGGATTTGCATTTTGGAATCGCAAAGTCCGATTTTTCGAAAGAAAGGAGAGCTCCGTTGTGTGGGGGCCAGTTGATGTCATATCGGGAATTGGTATATCGGGGATCCAAGGGACGGAAGGTTGGACGCTTGGGTCGCGAAACCCTGATAGGAGATAAGACTGCGATCTTATGGGATAATGGTCATGTGGGCCAGGAGTTTAGCTAGGAGGGCTAACGCGTAAAGCGCCGTATCGGTGAATCGACAAATCGGTGATCGGGAGATCACGGGGATAGAGGTTCATGACATTGAGGATCACAAAACCCCAAAACCCAAAATTGAGTCAGGAAAGATCACAGTCATGTGCAAAGGACTGTATGAGTGAGAAGAAGGACCTGTGGATCGGGTTTTCATTAGAGGTTCCGGTAAGGAATCGAAAGAGCTTCTTCGACTCAGGGAGCTGATTGAACGATCCTGTGGGTGGACATAGAGTGCGTCTGCATCTGACGTCAGATCTTCTCCAGGTTTTCCGTCAAATTTCAGAATATCAGAAGGAAGTTTAGCTGGAATAACTGGCCAAACCGGTGAATGAAAAATAGGATCATTGGTTAACTGAGACAAGTTTGGGAGATCTAGAGTTGCAAGGAAAGGTAGTTATCAGTTAACTTGCGGATGATAATAGTGTGGCATAGGAACACCAGTAGGACCATAAATTGGGTTAGCTGGATAATTGTAACTAGTAGGTCCTCCTATATATGGTTGTTGCTAACCAGGATAAACAAGATTCGATGATGGTCGAGAAACATTTGCATAACCCGGTGGGTTCTGAGCATTATAAGCCAAGTGATTTTCTTTCCCATAAGGAGGATACAATTTTTTCCCTTGAGGAGGGTAAGAAGTAGACCCCGGAGGTGGATACACTTTAGGGGGACGATAAACATTAGACCCTTGGGAAGGATAAGTTTTTTTTCCTTGAGGACTCCAGGTGGTGTTTGGGATGCTTCCTAGATAAGGTTGTCCATAAGATGGTCCAGAAGGAACATGATTTGATACTCCTCCTTGTGGGTTATGATATGAGTGCCCCCCAACGTTGGGTTGGGTAAATATGCCTCCCAAAGATACTCTATAGGATTGTGAAGGACTTCCAGCAAACGAAGGTTGCCCCCTGGCAGTGGTGGATTAATGACCGGGGTATGACTGACTAAGGGAGGTTTCCCTCTGGGAAGAACATGAAAATGGGGTTGTCTCCCAGGAGGGGTAGGCCCACCATAGGATGGTTGTCTTATAGGAGGGATAGATCCCCTAGATGGTGGTTTCCCTCCAGTCGATTGTATTTGGCTGGAAAGAGTCTACATTCTCTGGTGCAAAGATGTCACAACAAGATCGGGCGAAACATGTGGAGTTGTAGAGTGAGAGTTTGTAAAAGTGGGGGTAGGGATTGAAGTGCCTTGGGAATGAGTAGAGGTGATGAGTCCAACATTAGGATGGAATTGTGCTAATGTAACAATAGGGTTAATGACCTGATCAATGGGGTGATTCATAGTTTGACTGGATGGACTAGTTTAAATAGGAGGATCATGAGGATTAAAGGGTTGTCAAATGGATTCAAAATGCTCATAGAGATCACGTCCTAATGAATTCCTCCATATAGAATGATCATGTGTGGGATTTGTATCTACTATAGTGGTAGGACGATTAGGAGTTCTATACTCATCACTAAAGATCGGTTCTGTGGATCCCATATATGTTTAGGTAAATGTTGTCTCAGGTAACTGTGGGACCTCTTCGTCTATGATGTTCCCAAGGGAGTCTAAGCGAAGTAAAAGTGGTTTGAGAGGGGTTTCCGACATAGATGTAGTGCGAGGAGTGGGATTCTCAACCATAACCAAAGTGCCTTCTTGATTATCTAATGAAGTAGCAACAACACTCCCAGTGTCATATTGATTTTCTACCTCTCCATGGTAGTTGTCTTCTAGAGGATTAGGAAGTAAGGGTTGGTAGCCTTCCGAAGGCATCCCTTGCATCCTACACGATCGACAAAGACCTTTATCATCTATAGGATCAATCTTGGAGAATAATAGCACACACTAAAAATCTAAGGCCAACTAATGAAAAGAAACAACATATGTTAATAAAATATAGGAATCAAAACCAAGAAAACACAATCTTCTCTCGATGAACGCACTAGTTGGTGATGAAATCCAACATTGTGTGATCAAGTCAAGAAGGGGCTAGGATATGGTGGAACAGTTACAATGGTGATCTGCTTAACAAACTTTCAGTTTGGTGCAAACTTCCACGCAGTAATTGTGGATTTACCCTCCAAGGAGCTCGAGTGAGTTTGACCAATGTCCGTTCCAGGTACAGTGAGACTTCCCTTCACCGTCACCTAGTTTAAGTACCTAAATATTATGGCAACTAAGGACACCAACTTGTAGTCGGCCCCTGGATAGGTACAGTCAACAATCCGATCCAAACGTATGAGAAGGATAACAAGTCCAAAATCAACTCGAGAGGCTCCCACACATAATCATGGGTATACCCTCAAGTGACCCCCAATATATGATCCAACCACTATAAACAGTTGAATCACGGAGGGATAATATCCATAATTCTCCTGAATGCGACCTCATGCATAACCCCTGTGTGAGAGGGGAATCCCAAAAATCCTATATGACAATTGGATTTCCTCTCCCTATCACAAGATGCTAATGTTTGTTTTGAAAAACTTTGGAGAGTGTACTCATGGCCTAATCCAAAGTACTAGTCCTAGTCTAATGTTGGTGGAAGATTCTAAAAACAAAAATGTTCTAGATAAATTTTAATTAGCGATAATTTTACAGTTGCTCTTTACTCAAGGGTGTATGAAATTGAAACTGATGGTATTATGAATCAATTCCCCAAAAATGCATAAGAAACGATAAGTAGTCCTTTATTTCAATGAATGCCTATTCAAGGGAAAGAGAGAAATTTCTTTTCACTATCAAACACTAAGATGCAACATCCTCATACAATTGTTTCTCAATCAAATCCAATGTAACACTAAAAAATTTCAGAAATGCCTTCTAATATCCAAACCAATCACTAAAATATGTCCTTTTGCTTATATACAAATGATAATAAGATGTAAAACTTCTAACGTCAATCAGACTTCAGGATTAAACAATCAGAAGAAAACCTCACACAAACAAAAATACACTCTCGTTGTGAATAAACAAGAAAGACAAAGATAAAAAAATTTGCAAACAAGAACCAAAAACCTCAAACAAAAGAGAAATGCTAGAAAAATGACCTCAAATATCAAATGGAAAGGTTCACAGACCTTTGGATTTCCTCACAAAAGCTTCCACTTAGTCAGTTAAATGAGAAGAAAACAACAAGTTAACTCTAGGTCAGCGAAGACAAAGAGTGACTTCAAGGCAAGGAAAGAAAATGTCAAGTTTCCAAACAAAAGAGATCAATTCTTAGACAACAGGGTGTTGAAGGCCAATACCAAGATGAACTGAGAGGGTGAAACTCATGAGTCAAAGATAAAATGAAGAAACAACTTCAAAAGATGAAAAATCTAGAGAATTTCTCACAGAAAGGGGGTAGCGCTCTGGTGTAAGGGGAACCAAAGCATTCCAATGCTTTGTGTAAGGATAATGGGGAGTGTTGATGCTCTAATAACAAGGGAGGGGGAATTCTCTGCTCTCAAAACTCAAAAAACCAAATTTCTAAACAGACTCAGTAAATCAGGGTGAATAATATGAAAGAAAGAGGCAATCAATCATATATACGAATAAAAAACAATATGGAGAGGGTCAAAATAGTGGGCAAAGGTCCAAAACAAGATCTAGGAAAGGAAACAAAAATTAGAGCTCCTACCCAATGAAGTTTCCAATTTCTGTTGTAGGTGAATCCTCCTACGGACAAGCGGATTCCCTCTTGGTCTCTAAACTCCTAAGGCCAAGACATAAAAGTGCTTAACATGGACACTGACATCCCTTTATATCTAATCAAGCTAACATACAAAGGAGAAGAATAAAGATATGTACCTTATTAATGAAGTTTTTCCTTGCAAAGTCTAGGCTGAGATCCAATCTTGAGCTCCTCAATAGGTCCTATAGAACAAACAAATATACAATGGAATTCCTATTCTACTGAGATTAGCTCAAATATAGATCTATCTATTGAAGACAAAATCATGTGGAACAAACATAAATTTGAAAGAAATAGGCCAAGCATTGATTATTAATGAGAACAAATAAAAGTACTTACAATCCTTTGATGAAGGTGCATCAACTTCTTCCAGTTCTCCTTGTCCAACCCCTTTGCTCAAGTAATTTACACTGATTATGCTTTGATAACATCTCACTTATGGGACATAAGTTTGATGTAATTCTCAATCTCCATATATCCTTTCACCATGAGGAGGCCTCCTTATATAATCTTGGAGAGGCCCAACCACTTGAGAGATATTTGGGATAAGTTGAGGATTCTTATCCTTCAATTGAGGATCTTCCATAAGATCATTCCTTGACCTTCTATTCGAATCCAAACACCTTTAGAAATTGAGGGGATTCTTCCCTATTTTAGCTCAACAAACCAAAAATCTTCTCAGAAAAAGTAATGCTCCTCCAAAAGGGTACATAAAGTATTTGAAGGCTCCCCCAAAGAGGCCCAGAGAGTGCTGGCACTCCCTAACAATGGGTAGGGGAGTGTTGCCCTCCAAAATCCATTTTTGAGTGTTTTTTCCAGTGGAAAAAGGCTTGTACTCCTTGTCAACTGATTTCTCTTCTTCAAAAGTAGTCTTTGAGGTGTCTTAAGTGTCTTTATGATGTCGTTAGAGGCACGACATAGGAAATATGGTAGTATGATGTTTGCGACACTTGCGACACTTATGGTCAAGATGCGGCACTTGCAGACAAGATGTGACACATGCAGAAAAGATGCGACACTTACAACACTTGTAATGACGACACTTACAACACTATTGAAGTGAGTAATTTTGATGTGTAACAATGGGGAGAAATGAACAAAATAAAACCTCCTACATTTTATGGTGAGCACAAGAAGGATGAAGATGTAGAGACATGAATGTTAGGCATGAGAAAGTATTTTCATTTGCATAATTATTGTTCTCATGCAGAAGGTATAATTTCAATCTATCAATTCAAGGGAAAGGAATCCATATGGTGGTATCAGCTTGTGTAGGTGCAACACATTAAAGAGAAAAGTGTTACTTGGATGGAATTCAAGAAGTATTTTGAGAAGAAATACTTGACTAAGAGATACTATGACAAGAAAATTAAGGAGTTCTTTGAACTCAAGATTGGGAGTATGACCATAGATGAATATGAGAGAAGGTTTTTAGAATTATTGAAGTATGTTTCTTTAATCAAGGATGAGACAGTTAATATTCAAAGGTATTTGAGTGGATTTCCATCATTCATCAGTGAAAAAGTATAGTATGATGATCCCAAGACATTGGAGGAGACCATAAGGTGATCTAAATGCCTATATGATCAACAAAAATCAAGGCCAACTTTCCAAAAATCTTGGGAAGAAAGAAAGAAAAGTTAATGAGATGGTTAAGTCATGTCTTATGGATATGAATGGACTGAACACCAGGGAAGATTTGAACATCTTGCCTTTAGGTTCCTATGAATTTCTAATTGGGATAGATAGGTTGGACTAGCATCATGATATCCTAGAATGTCATAACAAGGAATTTAATTACTTGGATGAGGAAGAAAGCCTAAGGAAAGTGTAGGGAATTTCCAAGGCAGTAACCATCAGAGAAATTTTAACGTTGCAGTTGAAGAAATGTTACAGAAAAGGGTGTCAAATATTTGCATCTCACATGGACGAGATACCTAAAGACAACATGCCAAATTTGGAATATCATGCAGTCCTGGAATATTTTGAAGATGTGTTCAAGGAGGTACCAGGACTACCCTCAAATAGAGATATTGATTTCTCTATAAATTTAATGCCCGAAGCAGCTCCAGTGTCAAAGACTCCTTATAGAATGAGTACACCAGAGATGAAGGAGTTGCAAATGTAGCTTGAAGAACTTATGAAGAATGGATATATATGCCCAAGTGTGTCACCTTGGGGTGACCCAATCTTGTTCATGAAGAAGAAATATGGGACATTAATATTGTGCATTGATTTTAGATAGTTGAATAAAGTGATTATAAAGAACAAGTATCCTCTGGCAATGATTGATGATCTCTTTGATCATTTGAAGGATGCAAAGATATTTTCAAAGATAGATCTTAGGTCAGGATACCATCAGGTAAGGATTAAAGAGGAGGATATCAACAATACTACCTTCATGATAAGGTATGGTCATTATGAGTTCATAGTGGTTCCATTTGGGTTGTCAAATGCACCAGTTGTTTTCATGTGCTTAATGAATGGTGTTTTCCGAGAATATTTAGACAAGTTTGTCATTGTCTTTTTGGATGACATACTTGTATATTCCAAGTAAGAAAAAGAGCATGAGCATCATTTGAGGATGGTGTTGCAAGTATTAAGGGAGCATCAGTTGTATGCCAAATTGAGCAAGTGCTCATTTTATCAGAAGCAAATTCATTATTTGGGACATATCATTTCAAAGGATGGGATAGCAGTGGATCTTGAGAAGATAGAATCCATTAGAGAATGGTCAGTGCCAAAGAATGTGACATAGGTTAGATCATTCATGGGCCTTGTAGGCTACTATAGGAGATTTGTTGAAGGATTCTCAAAGATTGCACACCCAATCACTTCCTTACAAAAGAAGGGTGTGAAGTTTCAATGGACATTGGATTGTGAAAAGAGTTTCCAACACTTGAAACAATTATTAACAAGTGATCCAATACTAAATATTGCAGACCCAAATGAAGACTTAATTGTATGCACATATGCATTTAAAGAAGGATTTGGTGGAGTCCTTAGTAAAAATGGGTTTGTTATATGTTATGAATCAAGGAAGTTGAAGGATAATGAAATACACCATGCCACTCATGATTTGGAGTTGGTAACCACAGTGCATGCCTTGAGGAAATGGAGACACTACCTTATGGGGAAAAGGTTTGAACTAAGGACAAACCATAATGGTCTAAAATATTTATTTGATCAACCAACTCTAAATGCTAGGCAAAGCAGATGGTTAGAATTTCTAAGTGAATATGACCTTGATATAAATCATATCAAGGGGAAAAAGAACAAAGTGGCTAATGCATTAATCAAAAGAGTGCATGAATTGCATGCTACAACCATTAGCATGTACCAATCAAATTTGAAAGACACAATTTTAGGGGCTGCACAATTAGATTTGCAATACAAGGAATTAGTGGAAAAATTACAGCAAGGTAATTTGCAGCAGAAAATCAAAGAATATGAGCTAGATAATGATGAAATTCTAAAGTACAGGGGCATAATTTATGTACCAAATTCCGAGGAATTGAAAAATCTGATATTGATAAAAATGCATAATGTACCTTATGCTGGGCACCCAGATTATCAGAAAACTATTGCAGCTATCAAAAGCCAATATTATTGTCCAGTTATGAAGAAAGAAGTTGTTGATTTTATTGTCAAATGTTTGGAATGTCAAAATGTAAAGGATGATCATAGACACCCAGTTGGTTTTCTACAGCCATTACCCATTCCTGAGTGGAAATGGAAAGTTTTTATAACCATGGTTTTCATCACCAAACTATCTAGAACAAACAAGCAACATGATTCTATCATGGTAGTGGTGGATAAGCTTACTAAAGCTGCCCATTTTATTCTAGTTAAGCTCACTCACAAGGAAACCAACATTGATAAAATTTATATGAGAGAAATTGCTCGATTACATGGTATACCCAAGACACTTGTGTTTGACAAAGATCCAAAATTTACCTCAAATTTTTGGAAAGGATTATTTAATGGATTTGGAACAAATTTGAATTTTAGTACAAATTATCATCCAGAATTAGATGGAAAAACATAGAGGGTGAATCAAGTTATTGAGGATATGTTTAGGATGTATGTGATGGATAAACCATCAAAATGGAAAGACTACCTACACTTGATAGAGTTTTCTTATAACAATGGGCACCAAACATCTCTAAATATGAGCCCATTTGAGATACTTTATGGCAGAAAGTACAACACACCGGTAAGTTGGGATAACCCAATAGATAGAGAAATGGTTGGGACAGATTTACTCAGGGAAATGGAGGAGAAAATGATAAAAATAAATAAAAATTAAAGGCTTCCCAAGACAAGAAGAAAAACTATGCTAATAAGGGAAGAACTCACATGGATTTTAAAGTGGGAGACCATGTATTTTTGAAAGTGAAAGCCAACAGAAGTTCCCTGAAGTTGGGAAATTGTTCAAAGATGTCATTTCTCTATTGTGGGCCATTTGAAATCCTAGAGAGGATTGGTATAGTAGCTTATATGATTTCATTCCATGCATCTATGTATGTTCATAATGTATTCCATGTATCATTTCTCAAGAAATATATACCTAGACCGACCATGATAAAAGAGTACGGGGGAATAAAATCCACTAGTTAGGGAAAGCGGGGGATAAAAGTTAAGGAAAAGGGGCTCAGCTAGGGAGCTTAAGCCAAAAAGGAATATTATATTGATATTTCTTAAGTATAAAGTATGAATAATTATTTTATCCTAAGTTCTAAGGATGGGGACAAGTAGGCCAAAGTAGCTCCCAACATGACAAGTGTCAAGTTGGGAACATGCATACATATAGTTTGGACTTAGTTCATTTTCCATCATTCTGTCATCCAGTCATTTTCCATCATTCCATGACCATTCACTCACTGATTAAGATTTCCTTCGTACCTTTCTGTCATTGTACTTGAACATATATCCATAACCTTACTTGTTTGTGTACCTGGTTATCTTGTGAGTTGGACTGAGGAAGTGGGTTTTCAAGCCCATGGGATATTAAAGAGGTGGGTTTTCAGGCCCGTGAACAATCTCTCTAGGTGAGAGAATTTCTAGAAATTGATTTTTGAAGGTGCTAAATTGAAGCTATAGGGATATGAGACTTCCTTTCTGGTCTGTTGCTGAAGCTCGAAAAGGAATTGGGGCAGATGGAGGAATGTTGAGAAGAGAAGGGGCAAACATCCTGGGGTGGGGTAGGATTGTGGGGAATGAGGGATTGTAGGTTGTTAGTTTGAGTTGGCACTTGTGATAAAGTCTTTTCTGCTATCTGACATAGTCATCCTGGTTAGGAATCCCTTTGCCGAGGTGGAGTTTAGTCCCACCTCGGGGGTGACCCATTGATATGGATTATTTTCGGCACAAAATGAGAGTGGAGATATAATAAATAAATGAACAGAGATATTCCAGATTGTTAGGACCATACGATGTAACTTTTTGGCCACACTTTTTGCTATCTTTACACCTTGTTTCACTCACATTTAAACTCACATTATCACCCTACCCTATCTTTCCAAAGGTATATAACTCTTTTCTCTTTACTATATATTTAATTCATTTTGCATATAATTTTACATTACTCTCATACTTAACCATTGATCAGAAATGTATAAGTGCTGAAATAGTTTGAATTGCAGATTAGCACTAAGGCCTGCTGCTGAAACACCCTATATAGAAGAAGTTGTTACACAGTCCGTGGACAACGATGCTGAAACAACAACTCACACAAAAGAAGCTGTTACACAGTTCATGGTCAACGATGCTGAAACAACAACTCACACAGAAGAAGCTATTACACAGCCCGTGGTCAACGATGTTGAAACAACAAGAAGTTGTTACACAGTCCGTGGTCAACGATGCTGAAACAACAACTCACACAGATTGACCACAACAACCTCACCTTGAGCTAGCATTAACCATCACTGTTGCCTGAGATCAAGTTAATGGAACAGTTAGAACGCAAATCCCGTGGATGAAACAACCCGCAATTTGGGATACTGAAACAACATACACAATAGTAACAAGAAGACAAATAAAGAAGCTGTTACTCCAGCCATAGCAACAACACCTCACTCAGCTCTTGTAATAGAATTATGTTGCAGGAGACTAGGATATCCTATTCTAGTTTAGAAAGTCGATCTGACTAAGAATATGACTCAGATGTACACCTGTAATTTGTTGATCAAATTGTATCGAAGGGATTCTCCTCTTTAAATAAGAGGAAATCATCATTAGAGAGTACCTTCATTTTTTTTACAAGGAAAGGATTTACAGAGAGGGGCGTGTTTTACTTCAGATTGTAATCTAACACAGTTGACAGATGAATAAAATATTGATCTGAGCATTTCTCTCTAGTTCCTTTCGTTTCAGGGGAATCTTGTGAGAAGGGAGGGCCCACCTTCTTCACAAGATTCACCCATTATATTTGTAGTGTGTTAGTGTTATTTCTGTTTATGCCTTGATTAAATTTTGTTTGCTGAAACACTACTTTACTGAACTGTTTTGCTGAAACACTACTTTGCTGAAATTCTGCTTTACCGATTGTTATATTGTTTTCATATGATTCATGCTTGGGTAACTGTTAATCATTCTAGTTAGCAATCCTGCTTGGTGAATTTATGAAATCTTGATAATCAGGGATAGGTTTTGAAGGTTCCTACTTCGAGAATAGGGTCCTATTCTCTGTTAGAGATAGTTAGCCTTCGGTGCATGTCAATTGTTTTAATGAGTTCATGAAAGTGTGCTAATTAGAAACAGGTGCTGAAGTTTCCTGCTTAGGAAATAGGGTCCTGTTATCTGTTAAGAGTTAGTTAACCTTTAGTATGTGTCAATCATTTCAATCAGTAATGAGTTCATGAGAGTGTGATGATCGGAAACAGGTGCTGAAGATTCCTTCTTTGGGAATAGGGTCATGTTCTCTGGTTACAGAATAGTTGGCCTTTCCTGTTGTAGTATCTTGTTGTTATTTTAATGTAATCCAGGATTCTTCAATTAATCATTCCTTTAAACTTTGAGCTCTGCAATTGGTAGGTTGCTTTCTTGTAATTCAAGTTAGAACTTCAGTTTGTTCAAGGCAAAGTGTGATTAATATGTTTTTACTACAACTCTAGGTTGCTTTTAAGATTGAGCATATATAGTGCATGCTTACCTTTGAAATAAACAGACTTCCCTGGGTTGACAATTTATGTAGCACTTGATTGTTTAGTTAAATAAGCAATTATAGTGACCAACATTTTGGCGTCGTTGCCGGGGAAGGTAATTATAGATTTCAAAAGAACTTATGATTTTTCAGATACAAAGATTGCATGAGAGGACACGGAGACCCCAAAGACACTGACCCTACAGGTGGTAGGGGCAGAGGAAGAGGAGGAAGAAAGACTTATATTGACAAGATTATATCAAAGTCTGAATCTGTTGCTCAATGACCAAACACTCGAAAACAAAAATCCCAGCATTCATTTCAAGCCAACTTTGAAATAGGCAAAGAAGTTTGGAGTCCTGAGACAGTCAAGAAACCAGCAGGAAACATTGAGGATAGAGCAAGCGCAATAGGGGAGAAGCCAAAAGAAAACATGGATGAGTACAATGAAGAGTTGCATCATGAAGAACAGGCAGGTCCTGAAGGAGAGGTAAATGATGAAAACTCTTTCTCCACATTAGGATTTCCTATTGGTGATGTTCCTAGAGGGGTAGCCCCCATGAAGAACATTCCACTCTCAGCACTACCTAACTTTCATGGTTTGTCTTCAGAAGATCTTGATGAATTCCTTTTTGAGTTTGATATATTATGCAGAAGTTATGATTACATTTCCAATGCTCAAAAATTAAAGTTATTTCCAGCAACATTGAAAGGAAATGCACTAAGATGGTTCATGAGTCTTAGAGGCCATGTAATCACAACATGGGATCAAATGAAATAGAAATTTATGAATAAGTACCAGGACTATTGTCGAACAAGAGAAAAGAGGGAGGAACTATTTAAGATGATGCAGAAAGAGGATGAAAATCTGGAGGATTTTGTAGAAAGGCTACAGTATAATCTACAAAGATCCAGTCACCCCAATGTAAGTAAAGATATTATTAAAACTATATTATTAAAAGGAGTAAGGGATGATTGTCTAGATATGTTGAATATGCTTGGAAAAGGGGACATATCTAAGGAATCATACGATGAAATTGTTAACCTATGTAAAAGATGTTCAAGAGGAGCTTCAAGAAATAGATCAAATAGCAAGGACACCACATTTTCAAGAGTCCAAAAATCAGCCAGTGGGGGAGCAACAAGAGCTGAAATAGGTAATTTACTTGAATGTTTTAAAACTGAAATGTTAAGCTCCTTTTCCTCACAAATTGACACCCTGCAGATTCAAAAGAAGCAAGCAGAAACAGAAGCAGAAGCATCTCTGTCCATCTTTTGTTCTAAATGTAGAGACAAGCACCCATGAAGGGAATGTCCATTGGACAAAAAGACAATCTGCACCATCTGTGATAAATATCATGAGACTCAATAATGTCCTTCTCTACCAGGAATCAATGCAGCGTTACAACCAACTAATGAAGAAGTTGAAGCTGTCTATCTGCTGACACAAAGAAGACAATGGAAACTGTGGGGACACGGTATGAATCCTAACATACCATTTACATCTTCTAATCATTGGAATAACTATACTTCTTTCAATCAAATGAGTTACCCTCCCTATAATCAAATGCAATATCTAAATCAAATGAATTACCCACCCATGCAACAAACTAACCCACCCTTTGTTGATCCGTCAATGTGGACTCCTTGGCCTCCACAACAACAACAACCGTATCAGAACCAATGGAATCCAAATTGGAGAGGACAATAGCCCCCCTTCCCAAATCAATTACCTCAATCACAATTTCTGCAACCACTCTCCTTACCATCAGGTACTCCACCAAACAATCAAATGATGAGACCCCAACTACCTGTACAACCTAACCCCAACCCCAATAATAAAGCTATGCAGTGCATTGATATTCATAACCAACCTACATTTTCTCTTCTCCCTGCGCAATGTAATGATATTCATTTACGATCTAGGAGAATAGTAGAACCTATCATAGCCGATGTTACCTCTTTTGATAAAGAGGAAACAAAAGAGCATGATGTACCTGAAGAGGTACAATCATCCTCTAACAATGCTACTGAAATAGAAAAACCACCATTCCCTGAGCATTTAGCTTTGACTAAAACGCCTGAGCCACCGGCTTTCAACCTTCTAGAGGAATTACAAAATCTTTATGTCAAACTTCCTCTACTACAAGCGCTCCGAGATGTACCAATCTATGCCAGGATGATGCGAGACATTTGTGTTAAGAAGCCTGGTAGGAAAATTAAGGATCCCCTCACAGTCCATGTTATGGGTGATTTGTCTGCACTAATGTCAGGTAAAGCCCCCCCAGTTAAATATGGTGATCCTGACCACCCTACCGTCTCAGTACAAATTGGAAAAATGATAATCCCTTGAGTCCTGGTAGACTTAGGTGCCACTATCAATATTATGACTCTGGAAACCTCGCAACTATTACAATTGCAAAATGAAACCAGAGACACCCCAACTATCCTAGAATTAGCTGACCGATCCAAAATTAAACCAGAGGGAGTCATTGAAGACCTAATTATCTCAGTGGAATCCTGGAATTATCCAGCTGACTTTGTGGTACTACAACCTAAAACAAAGTTGGGGGGCCACCCTCTAATTTTGGGAAGGCCTTGGCTAGCCACAACAGATGCTTTTATCAGTTGTAGATCAGGTTCAATGACAATTTCCAACGGTTACGAAACTAAACATCTTACCCTCTACCCTCATGCTACACCCTTGATTAATAATGATAATTTGGTATGGGTAGACTTTGATGATCAACTTACTCAACCCATCTTGACTATCGGACAAGCTTTAAGCCTTAAAGATGCCACTGAGGATGAAGTAATTAATAATTTTATTTGCGAACCCTCCTCTGTGACTCCAGAAACTCACAACCAATTAGCTGCAATGTTGGAGTCAGATAACCAGGAAAACCTTAGCTCTGAAAACCCACCTCAAACATCTACCACCATCTCTTCTAAAAGCATACCAATAGAAATTGAACCTGGCAAAACACTGAACATAAACCCTAACCTGACAGATGCTGAAACACAACAATTAATGAAGTTACTTCTGGAAAATAAAGAAGCATTCACATGGGACTATACAGATATGAAAGGAATCTCTCCCGAATTATGTACTCATCGAATATATATTAAGGAAGATTGTCGACCGATTTGCCAATCTCAACGATGAACGAACCCTAATTTGAGAGAAATCCTTAAAGAAGAACTTCAAAAATTGCTTGATGCAGGGTTTATATATCCTATATCAGACAGTGAATGGGTTTCCCTGTTGGTAATAGTTCCTAAGAAAAATGAGAAATGGAGAGTATGTGTGGATTATAGAGCCTTAAATAAAGCTACTCAAAAAGATCACTTTCCATTACCATTCATTGATCAGGTGTTAGACAGTTTTTCAGGGAAGAAATTTTTCTCATTTTTAGATGGTTTCAGTGGGTATAACCAGATCAAAATTGCACCCCAAGATCAATATAAAACCACTTTTACTAGCCCTTGGGGAACCTTTTCTTATAGAGTTCTCCCATTTGGACTATGTAATGCACCAACAACCTTCCAAAGAGTAGTTATAGGAATCTTTTTTGATATGCTTAATGACTCTATGGAAATTTTTATGGATGACTTTACTCCTTATGGTGTTTCTTTTTAGGAAGCACTACAAAACCTTGAGAAAGTACTTAAAAGATGCATACAAGCCCAACTCTCCCTAAGTACAGGAAAAATGTCATATGATGATGAGTGAAGGAATAGTGCTTGGACATTTTATCTCATCTCAATGAATTCAGGTGGATTCATCCAAGATACAAGTCATTAAAGAGCTTCCTACTCCCAAAACCCAAACAGAGGTAAGAAGTTTTCTAGGACATGCTGGATACTATAGAATATTTATCAAAAACTTTTCCAAAATAGCTTCTCCCTTGTTTGTGTTACTGATGAAAAATGTTGAATTCAAATGGACTAATTCTTGCCAGGAAGCATTTAATACACTTAAACATCATTTATCTACAACTCCTATTCTTAGAGGACCTGATTGGACACTTCCCTTTCATATATCCTCGGATGCTTCAGATACTGCAATAGGAGCTGTCTTGGGACAAGAAGAAAATCATCTCCCTTATGCTATCTATTTCATTAGCAAGAATATGACTCCTGCTGAACTCAATTATACAGCTACCGAAAAGGAATTCTTAGCAGTTATCTATGCCATTAATAAATTTAGACATTACATTACTGGCTACTCTACTCTTGTCCATACTGATCAGTCAGCTATCAAATATTTAATGAACAAACCTATCACAAATTCTCGAGTCACCAGATGGTTACTATTATTGCAAGAATTTGATATTACAATTGTAGATAGACCAGGAAAAGAAAATGCAGTTGCTGATTTCCTTTCTCGGTTAAAAATTGATGATGATACCCCAGTAGATGATTCCCTTCCTGATGAATATCTATTTGCAGTATCTGCTCACTCACCTTGGTATGCAGATTTCGCTAATTATTTGGTTGCAGGGAAGTTACCACCACACCTATCCCACCGAGAGAAAAGAAGAATCATTCAACAAAGAACTCGGTATAGCTGGATAAGTGGGTGTCTTTTCCACATAGGACTTGATCAAGAAATCCGAAGGTGCATTAGTGAAGACGAGGTTTATAATCTACTAAAATCTTGTCATGATGGACCTTGTGGAGGGCATTTTGCTGATAAGAGAACAACACATAAAATTCTCAGGATGGGGTACTATTGGCCCTCACTTTTCAAATATGAAAAGAAATATGTCTGGGCCTGTGATAGCTTCCAAAGAGTGGGCCATCCTAATCATAGAGATGAAATGCCATTAAACCCCCAGATAGTACTTGAACCATTTGAAAGATGGGCCTTAGACTTTGTAGGACCCATTAACCCCCCATCCAATCAAAAAGTTTACATAGTGGTCTGCACAGACTATATGACCAAATGGGTGGAAGCTAAAGCACTCCACAGAGCGACCGAAGAAGCAGTTATAGATTTCTTATTTGAAGACATCTTCATCATATTTGGAGTGCCAAGAGAATTCGTTACAGATGGAGGACCTCCTTTCACTTCTCATGGTTTTAAAGCCACACTTCAAAAATATCATATTCGGCATAGAATGACTACAACATACCACCCCCAAGCCAATGGACAAGTGGAAAGCAAAAATAAATTAATAGAAGCCATTCTCACAAAAATAGTGAAGGAAAACAAAAAGGACTGGTCTCATAGGCTCCATGAAGCATTATGGGCCTACAGAACTACTTGGAGAAATACTACAGGATTCTCTCCCTATGAATTAGTCTATGGAAAGAGTGTTGTCTTTCCCGTGGAATTTGAAATCAAAACCTTAAGGACTTCTTTAGCTATCAACCTTGATTTGACCAATGCACAGACAGCCAGGTTGTAGCAGCTTAATGAATTGGATGAAAAAAGACTAGATGCCATTCATCAGACAACTATGATCCAACAACAAAGATCAAAATGGCATGAAAAAACTATCAAGCATAAGCAGTTCCAAAAAGGTAATTGGGCCCTACTGTATGACTCTCGGTTCAAAGAATTTCAAGGGAAACTACGTACAAGATGGCTTGGACCTTACGAAGTAGACACTGTTTTTCCCAATGGAACAGTAAGGCTCCTCACAATCGATAACTCTAAAACACCATTACTTGTAAATGGTCATCAGCTCCATTTGTACCAGTGCCCTATTTCCAAAGAAGATTTTAAAGCTACATGTGTGGCAGACTCTCATTGCCTCTTTTTAGAGGGGGCTCCTACCCCTCATTGCAATTAATTCTTTTTAAGTTATTTTCTTTAGTATTAGATTAGATTTCATTTACTAACAATCCCTGTCAAAGAAATACCATGTTACAATCGATTTTTACAGATTCCCGATCAAAGCATAGGCCTACTAAGAAAGGATTATCCTACTTCAAGAAGAGGCAAGCTTTCCCATTGCTGAAACACCACTGTTCAACAACTCTTTGCTCTTTCTTCATTGCTGAAACACCATTGTTCAACAACTTTTTGATTTTCCCCATTGCTTAAACACCATTATCAGCAAACTTTCACCATTTTCCCATTGCTGAAACACCATTGTCAACAACTTTTCGCCATTTTCCCATTACCCAAACACCATTGTTCCCTAATTCTTCACATTTTCCCATTGCTGAAACACCACTGTCAACAACCTTTCGCCTTTTCCCCATTGCTGAAACACCACTGTCAACAACTTTTCACCATTTTCCCATTTCTGAAACACCATTGTCAGCAACTTTTCGCCATTTTTCCATTACCAAAACACTACTGTTCCACAATTCTTCACATTTTCCCAGTGACGAAACAATACCGTTCAAAAATTGTTTCGCCCTTCTTTCTATGGCTGAAACACCACTTCCTCAGCAATATTCTGCAACATCACTCTTCATCAAACATTTCTCTATTCTTCCCACGGCTGAAACACCAACTTTTCAACATTCTCTGTCAATAAGATTTTGCGCTCTCATATTACATTTTGCCCTTCCAGTCAACAAATCCTTGATAAAATTCATCTAACAAATCAAAAGTCTCCGCCACGGCCACTGTAGAACTATTATGGACAGGCATTATATTTTGTTTGAAGTACGAATCAAAAGGTAAAGGTGAGGTATGTAAATTTTATGTAAATACAATTAAGCTATAGTTAATGAGAAGATTCCAACTCATCATTACCACTCATGTAAAATCATTATTATCCGCACTTAAAAAGGGGGGGAGGAAATATCGAACTTTTCCACACGAATTAACCACCGCCATTCCTATTTACCACCCTTTCGTTTGTTTCACCACCATTTGCATGCCTTCACTCCAAAAACTCACTCTGCACAGAAGTTGTTACTCGACTCTTGGACGATGTATTTTACTGAGCTGTTAGCTATGGGAGGCTCTGTTATACATTACGAACCCACCATGATATCCCTATTAGAACTGTATCCAAAAGCCTATCAAATTTTTCTGCAGGCAGGATGGTTCAGTTATTTTCAGAGACTCCAAGGGTATGATCAACAACAGGTTCTCCAATTTGCTCAAAATCTACAGGAAGACCATTCCATTGTTCAAGGGGTTCGGATTTCAGTTACAGAAGAGGATATAGCGCAGGTTTCGAGTCTCCCTACCAATGGCCTTCGCTTGTTCAGCCACAAACATATCATCTTGAATGCCCAACAGGATTTCCTCTTGCCAGGGGAACAAATTGAACCTAACGGCCGGGGTGTCCGACTCAGCTCGTTGCTGCCTCCATGGACAGAAGTTGCAAAATTCGTCAAACACTACCTTACCTGTGAAGGCCAGTACCAGGTAGTCTACCAGCATGATTTTGTCCTATTGTCTCATTTACGACATAATAGATTGGTGAACATTCCCTATTATTTGCTCGGTTGTCTTAAAAATATGTCGCACTACTGTAAAAAGTCTAAAGATCCCTCCCTTTCACTCACCCATCACCATCTCGTTCAACTGCTTATCCAAAAGGGTTTTTCCCAACAAAATCCTCCACTAAACAAACCACCTATAGATCCCTAAGAAGCCACTGAAATTCCTGAAAATCTTCAAGAACAACAACCACAAAACCCTCCAGATTCTCCAGAAGTACCTAATAGCCCTCCTACAGACCCAATCAGTTCAATTAACCCCCCTACCATACCAATCCCGCCCCACACTTTACCAGAATCATCCACTCCTGCCCTTCATATTCTTAGCTATGATTATGAACCAAACAATTCTCCCTGTCCCATCATTGAGGAAAAACCCCCACGTAAACGAAAGCAAATTCCTTTCTTTCCTCCCTTTTTGCAAAGAAAATGAACAAGGGCCTCAACAAGGGCAGCCACTACTGCCACTGCCCTAGACCCCCAACCCATCTGACTAATACCCCGTACACCTCTAACATCCCAAATGCCGAAATCTTTGCCTATCCCATGCACGGGCACTGAAACATAAGAACCAGACGCCCAGTATGCTGCGACATCATCCGTTTCAAAACTAGTAGCTGAAACACAAGAACCAACTACTCATTCAGTAGCTGAAACACAAGAACTAGCTACCCATTCAGTAGCTGAAACACAAGAACCAACTACCCATTTAGTAGCTGAAACACAAGAACTAGCTACTCATTCAGTGGCTGAAACACAAGAACCATCCATAGCTGTCACACAAGAACCAGCTACAGCTGAAACACAAGAACCAGCTACTGATATTGTTATTAAGACATAGGAATTAGATGCCCAAGGAGCTGCAACATTACTTTATTTACATCAAGAAGCTGAAACACAAAAATCAGTTGTCGATCCTATAGATGCTCCACAAGAACCAACTAGTGAGGCTATGACTGCTACACAAGAACCAGTCACTTCTCAACCAGAACCAACAATGGCCTTTGCCTTACAAGAAAATGAGTTCCTAAGGTCTGAACTGGAAGCCTACAAGCAAGAGATAGCCATGGCAAATGAATCCTATGAGAAGGAACTTAACTTGCACACCCTAGCTCGCATAGCAACCATGTCAGAGGGAACTACAAAAGAGGATCCGTGTAGAGAATATATGTGAAGTCAATGTGGGGACATCTACTATCAAGCAGGCTACAAAGTAACTCAAATTCCAATGCCAGGAGCTTCCTCTGCACCTTCGAATTTTGCAGTCAAATAAGAACACCCTGCTGTTACACAAGAACCAGCAAGACCTTCCAAAATTAAGACTGAGCCCTGTCCTGCAACAAATGTCAATTCTAAAATCCCTATTTTTGTTAATAAAGCTGTACAAACATTGCCTATTGATGAATCTTCCCCTCCCAGCTAGATCAATACCCACACCTTTGTGGAACAAGCCACTCAGACCCTACCTCAGTGTATTACTTGCAACGCTGAAACACAAACTCAGCCATGGGATGAGCAGACAATAATACAGAAATGGAAAAAAGAGTCTACTATTACACAGGCCAAAAGCATGCAGGAACACAGACAAATCTGGATAAATCATATCTACTCAAATTGGGAATCTTTGGAGAAAACACGCCAGGAATCTCGTGCCCTTAAGAAACAGAATAAGGAGCTAAAAGGTAGATTTCTCCTGATATTTGACTTGGCACAAAAGCTATTGGCCGCAAGGAAACCATCCTGCAATTACTCTTTGTTCCTCATGGAACGACTTACATGGTTTCAGATCAAATCAATCATAGAAGGCTAATCCCATGCAGTGTTAAATCCAGTAGATTTTGTCAAAACCTTTGCAGAAGCCTCTGCTATGGATCAACACCTCCTCTGTGAGACATATTTTCATAATGAGGCCATCCCTAAGAACAGGCATCTTAACCTTAACCCTCTGGTCGGTGACATCTAGATTCGAGCACTTAACTCCTTCCTCAACAATCAAATTATATGGCAGGATGACTTCCTAGCTGCCAAGCATAATGAGGATAATCGCCTTCTCTGGATAAGGCCAGAACCACAAAATGCAACCACCTTTGTAACAGAGTAATATCAGTTTTTAAAGAAACCAGGGATGACTCAACACATTCAACAATTATAGACATCAGTGTTTCAGGAGTGTCAACATTTCATTAAATCAACAGAGATTGTTGCCCTACAGGCAAATAACATGTTTTGGCAACAATCTACTGAGAAAAGATAGGAACACAATCCTTTTAGCCCCACTAATCTTGAGATAGCAATCTCCAGGGTACCTAGCTACATCAAGTGTGTTCAGCAATGTGCTGAAAGATGGATAGGGTACCAGTTCCATTTTCCTATCCTCTGGATGCCAGCAGAGAAATATCAAGTTCATTATAAGATGCCCAAGAAGGCCGAAACATCAGTTTGGCAAAGGTTACAACTCGTATAAGGGTTCAGAGCTCCAACAGACATCACCTTCCACAACTACTTCTTGATTAACTTGCACGCTCAGAGTCGATATTCAAATTCTGACTCAGAGTGAAGTTTCCTGAGGACATGCAACATTTTAAGTTGGGGGGGATGTTAGGACCATACAATGTACCTTTTTGGCCACACTTTTTGCTATCTTTACACCTTGTTTCACTCACATTTAAACTCACATTATCACCCTACCCTATATTTCCAAAGGTATATAACTCTCTTCTCTTTACTATATGTTTAATTCATTTTGCATATAATTTTACATTACTCTCATACTTAACCATTGATCAGAAATGTATAAGTGTTGAAACAGTTCGAACTGCAGATTAGCACTGAGGCCAGTTGTTGAAACACCTTGTACAGAAGAAGTTGTTACAGAGTCCGTGGACAACGATGCTGAAACAACAGCTCACACAAAAGAAGTCGTTACATAGTCTGTGGTCAACGATGCTGAAACAACAACTCACACAGAAGAAGATGTTACACAACCCGTGGTCAACGATGCTGAAACAACAAGAAGATGTTACACAGTCCATGGTCAACGATGCTGAAACAACAACTCACACAGATTGACCACAACAGCCGCACCTTGAGCTAGCATTAACCATTGCTGTTGCCTGAGATCAAGTTGCTGGAACAGTCAGAACGCAAATCCTGTGGCTGAAACAACATACACAGCAGTAACAAGAAGAAAACTAAAGAAGCTGTTACTCCAGCTGCAACAACAACACCTCACTCAGCTCTTGTAATAGCATTCTGTTGTGGGAGACTAGGATATCCTATTCCAGTTTAGAAAGTCGATCTGACTAAGAATAGGACTCAGATGTACACCTGTAATTTGTTGATCAAATTGTATCGAAGGGATTATCCTCTTTAAATAAGAGGAAATCATCATTAGAGAGGACCTTCTTTTTTTTTACAAGGAAATGATTTATATAGAGGGATGTGTTTTACTTCAGATTGTAATGTAACACAGTTGACAGATGAATAAAAGATTGATTTGAGCATTTCTCTCTAGTTCCTTTCATTTCAGGGGAATCTTGTGAGACGGGAGGGCCCACCTTCCTCACAAGATTCACCCGTTAGCTTTGTAGTGTGTTAGTGTTATTTCTGTTTATGCCTTGATTAAATTTTGTTTTGTTGAAACACTACTTTACTGAACTGTTTTGCTGAAACACTACTTTGTTGAACTGTCTTGTTGAAACTCTGCTTTACCGATTGTTACATTGTTTTCATATGATTCATGCTTGGGTAACTGTTAATAATTCTAGTTAGCAATCCTGCTTGGTGAATTTATGAAAGCTTGATAATCAAGGACAGGTGATGAAGGTTCCTGCTTCGGGAATAGGGTCTTGTTCTCTATTAGAGATAGTTAGCCTTTGGTGCATGTCAATTTTTTTAATGAGTTCATGAAAGTGTGCTAATCAGAAGCAGGTGCTGAAGTTTCCTGCTTAGGAAATAGGGTCTTGTTCTCTGTTAAGAGTTAGTTAACCTTCAGTATGTGTCAATCATTTCAATCAGTAATGAGATTATGAGAGTGTGATGATCGGAAACAGGTGCTGAAGATTCCTTCTTTGGGAATAGGGTCCTGTTCTCTGGTTACAGAATAGTTGATCTTTCCTGTTGCAATATCTTGTTGTTATTTTAATGTAATCCAGGATTCTTCAATTAATCATTCCTTTAAACTTTGAGATCTGCAATAGGTAGGTTGCTTTCCTGTAATTCAAGTTAAAACTTCAATTTGTTCAAGGCAAAGTGTGATTAATATGTTTTTACTACAACTCTACATTTCTTTTGAGATTGAGCATATATAGTGCGTGATTACCTTTGAAATAAACTGACTTCCCTGGGTTGACAATTTATGTAGCACTTGATTGTTTAGTTAAATAAGCAATTATAGTGACCAACACAGATATTCATTAATATAACATAAATGTATCATAGATGCAACCATAAAAACAAATATACAGTAATACATGATTTCTATTAATGAAATAAATGTACACAGACTGTAAAAATACAGAGTGAAAGACTCGCTAGAATGGTGCCAGCTTATCTTTGAGAAGAGATGTGATGACTAATCACATTCACAAGAACATGATTACAATGAGGCTCTAAAGGAATTTTAACAATAATAAGGAATGCCAAAAACCCTATACATCCAAAAAACTAACCCTAGGAGATGAAGCGCCAAAAGTCACGTGGGCCCTGTTTGGGTAAGTGAGTACATCAACTTCCCAGGGTCATAGCTTTTGCATATGATCTCCATTTTAGGCGTGTGATATATCGTTGGAAAGGTATCATCGAGGAGATTCATTTTGGGGGCTCAATTATTCCTTAATTTATAATTGATAACCTTGATCTCGAAAAACCTTCATTTGGGCCCTAAAAATGGCCCCAGAAGTTAAAACCTGCTAAAAATAGTAAATTGCAAAAATTGCTAGAAAACTGTTTTGAGCCAGTTGGAAAAGGTGGGTCACCATCGATATCCACCTGGATCAATCCTCCCTCCTTAGAAATTAATGGTCTCCATTGCGTTGAGTTCCCCGGGGAGAGGGAAAAGCATTTGTTGGATCTGCATCTTGGTGAGCTGCTAGTATTGTTGGAGACATCACGTTGCTTAGTTTGTGGAAGTATATCATGAACCTATTGAAGTTGAGGTTGTTCAACAAGTCAAGCTACATGAGAGGAAGGTGTGCAGAAGGAATCTTTGTGCTTTGTTGCAAACTTATTGACCTGCTTCTATTGGATAGAAGGTGTAGGGGGCAAGGTTGTAGTGGTTGCAGTGTCCTTATGTTCCCCTTTTGAACAGATTATGAAGAAGATAAATTTTGCAGTATGAGATACTACCTTGCAACACTTTTTAGGTGGAACAATAGTTGGAACTACCTCTGGTATTCTGTAGAGATGACCCCCCAAAGTAACAATGACACTACGGGGTCGAGACTCATAAACAACATGGCATCTCTACATATATGGTTGGCCCAAGAGAACATCACATCATAGACATCTAGTGGGGAAACATCACATAATACCTCATCCTTGAAGGGTTGGATGCCATATGACAATCAACACTATTGGATGACACAAATATCTTATCCTTTCTGAAGCCACCTGATGTTGTATGGTTGTGGGTGTGGTGTTGTCGACAATCCCAACTGTTTGACGACCTCTGCTGAGATGAGGATTTTCTGGCTTCCACTATCAACAATAAAATAAAGTTGGGTCCCCTTCACCCACATATGTGAATGAAAAATGCACTCCCCCTCCTCAGGATCTGTTGGTTCTTTTGGTTGAATTGTTGTAGTTGCGACAATAGCATTGGGGTCTATGTCAATGATCTGTCCTTTACCAGTATTTTTAGAATCAGATTCTGAATCAGGGTTCAGCTCCTTGTCTTTGATCTCGGACACCAATGATTATTTTGAGAGAAATTCATCGGTGTTGTGCCAGGATATTTTGTGGAAATCACACCATTTTCCAGTGTCCTTCTTTGTCTTCCCATGACCCTTCTTTTCCTCTGTCTTAGACTGGTTTTCAGAAGACTATTTGTTAGGGCTGTCTTTGTCATACTTTGGTTGTTGCAGATTTTCATATCCAAAATCCTGTTTGTTCTGGTGTTTAAATTTCTGCTCGATTTTAACATCATATCAATAAGAAGCACTGAGTGATGAGATGTCTAGAAAATCAATTTCAGTATGGATGTCTCTGTGTAGAGCACCACGATATTTCAAAACCAAATGTTGCTCGGAGTCTTTGATACCTAGCTTGGTGTGCAAGGTATGGAAGGTATTGGTGAACTCCGGAATTACTTGGCCCCTCTCTTGCCGTAGTGTGGTCCATCTCATGTATTAGTCCTCATAGTTTCCAACAGGGTAATATTGTTCCTTTACCGCATCCACAAAAAAATCCCAAGTGGGATTGGGCCCATATATTTCAGACTCCTTTGTGGAACTCTGCTCCCAATAATTTTCCCACCAATGTTTGACATGGGGGAGAGCTTTAAGGAGTGTGAAGGTGATCTTTTCTTTGTCAGAAAATTTGTGAACAAAGAAATAACCTTTTAGCAGATTTAACCATTTGTCTAGGGCTTCTGCATCTATCTGTCCTCCAAATACAAGAATATCAAAATTAACTTGTACTTTGAAAGGAAAGGTGCCTCCAAAGTGGCCACTTGATGAAGATGCGCCTGATGCTATCGGCGGGCATTGAATGAAGTGAGAAAAATTCTCCATCATTTCGTCCCTCTGTCAAGTGAGAGCTTTCTTAAGCAACAGATTGATAGGATCATCTGCTCCGTCATTTTTCTTTTCTTCCGCCATTGAGGGCTTCTTGGGTGTGCGAGAGAGATTGTCTTCAAGAGAGACAAGCTCGAGACCCAACTTTATATAATCGGACCTCGTCGAGGACATGCACTGAAAAAATGATCAAGAACAGCCTGCTCTGATACCACTGATCCAGATTATTTTCGACACGAAATGAGAGCGGAGATATAATAAAGAAATGCATAGAGATATTGCATATATTCAATAATATAATAGAAATGTATCAGAGATGCAACCATAAACACAGATATATAGTAATACACGATTTCTATTAATGAACTAAATGTACAGAGACTGTAAAAATACAAAGTGAAAGACTCGCTAAAATGGTGGCAACTTATCTCTGAGAAGAGATGTGATGACTACTCGCATTCGCAAGAAGATGATTACAATGAGGCTCTGAAGGAATTTTTACAATAATAAGGAATGCAAAAAACCCTAGACATCCAAAAACCTAATCCTAGGAGATGAAGCACCAAAAGTCATGTGGGCCCCGTTTGGGTAAGTGAGTACATCAACTTCCCGGGGTCATAACTTTTTCATACGATCTCTGTTTTAGGTGTGCGATCGCTCGTTGGAAAGGTATCATCGAGGAGATTCATTTTGGGGGCTCAATATTTCCTCTGGCTATAATTGAGAATCTCTATCTCAAAAAACCTTCATTTGGGCCCTCAAAATGGCCCCGGAAGTTAAAACCTTCTAAAAATAGTAAATTGACAAAATTGCCAGAAAATTGTTTTGAGCTAGTTGGAAAAGGTGAGTGGCCACCAATATCCACCTGGATCACCCATTGTTGAGAGTGATGAGTAGTGTGGTATAAGGCTGGGAGGTTCATGGAAGGTCTACACGCAGTTGATGATATTCTTACCAAGACAAGTGTCAACTATGTGATAAATTTACATGCTGCATTATTATTTATGTGTTTATTTTTATGGGTTTATCCTATGTATGGTTTATAACTGTCTTTATATTTATGGGTATTTCCTATATCTGTTGCATGTATATGTTTACTTTTATTTTAGTATGAATCCGTGCATTTACAGAATGTATTTGTTTGTTTACGTTTTATATATAAAGTTCTGCAAGAGTTCTGTGTGTATAAGTTTTAATTGCATGCAGTTCGAAAAATGTGGCATAACTCAATTGGATGCTAGGTATGTTACAATATGTTGAGCAGATAATAGAAATGTTTTCTAGAGTAGCATGGTCCGACTTGGGTTTCCAAGGATGTTACAATAACTCCTAAACTAGACCTAGACTAACTCTTAAAGTTTTCTCATTTACTCTATTAACTAGGGCACATCTTTTGGGCTAACTGTTGGCCTATTTTGATGGTGCAATGTTATAGTATAAGTGACTGAAAGATACAACCATAAGGCTGCAATTTTCTGTAGAAAATACATGTTTACATCAACCATTTTCTCTTCCCTCTTAAGTGCCATTTTCAACCTATACTCATTAATCTTGATGTTGATTTGCTTAAATAGTTTAAATATTTGTATGCTGATATAAAATGTCATCTACTTCTGCAAATTAGGTACATAAATCTTAACTTTCTGATCCATACTAACATATATCATTGCAAGTTGGATATTCTTGTGTCTCGGGTAGGTACAATCATCCAGAGAAGTACTATACCTTTGGGGCAACAATCACTTGACTTACAAGGAATCTCTTCCCACATTTCACTCCATTTAGATTTGACCTCTAGGGGCTCCACTTCTATATTTATCCATCCCCATCTCATTCCCACTAGGGTCACCGAGATCACCTCCCTAGAGTGACCTAGTCATCCTTGAAGTGCAGGACCTACATCGAGGTGACATTGGGTGTAACATTTCCAAGTTGTAGCACTTGATTTTGTGGTTGGGTCAGGATTTTCTGAACCCAAAACTTGTGCTATAATACATCAAGCTTGGAGACAAAGAATGTCTTTGAAAAGAGTCTTGTGAAGGAGGATAAGGTTTCCTAGTGTTTAGTACGTGCAAAAACCATGTTAGCCTTGTCCGGAGCAAGACAAATGATCATAAACCAAGAATTTTATCAAATATAATCAAGCAAGAATCCTTTCTATCCAAAAATGGAAGTAATATGGAAATAAATATATCAACAAATAAAAATGTTACTAGCTGCAAGATTAACCATCTAAAACATCAAATGATTATTGGTTAATCAAGCCCTAAACATTTAGATAAATTCCTAATATTTAAACACAAGTTTTGATGGAAACATAGGTATTCTAAATGATGTCATCAAAAATAGATTAGGGACTCCTTTTCGTTGTAGCAACCATTTTCTATAGCAACAAGTTCTATCCAATATAATTAACAAGAAAAGCACTTGAATGAAATCCCTTGACAAGAAGAGTAATCAACACTATTTACTTGCAAATTTGCAGTGGTAGAAAGAGTGAAAAAAGATGATGAAAGAGAGTCTAAAATGGCCCTAACAGTTGTATAAATATAAATAGAATCACTTAGTTGAAGAAGAAACCTTAGAGTCTCAATCAATATTATAGCATGAAGAACAACTTCAAATTTAGACAATTGCAAAATCTCAATTTTTCACATATACCAATGCAATGACTTTTGATCTCCAATGAAAATTAGACTAGTGCCTTATCAATTGGGTTATAGGGTATCTTTTTGTAAGGGATATTTGTGTTACCTTCCTAGGGGTGTAAGCCTTTTTATTCCTCAGGAAAACAAGACTAGCAAGGTAAATCTAGGAGGTCGTAAGCCTTTTTACTCCTGCTAACAACCTTTGCAAATTAACTTATCCAAGAAAAATGTGATATATATTAGTGGAAGGTGTATGCCTTTATAATCCTCCAATAGTTTAGACAAGAATAACCATGAAACAGTAAGAAAAACAAACAATATGAAGAAATTTCCTTACCAATTCCAATATATAGCAAGATAAATTCTCTTTTACCAAGAAAGATTCCACCACAAAGAAAGAACAAGCATCCAAGAGAGATAGTGGACCACTTCCTTCCAAATACAAGTAACTAGCATCCAAACAGCCCAAGAGAGAGAGAGATGTGATTTTCCTAAGTAGGGAGAAAATTTCAACCAAATTTATGTAATTCTCAAGTGTGATATGTATTAAATGAAAGTGACAAGGTCTATTTTTATACATGACCTTGCAAAAAAACAAATTCCACTTAACTTAGGGTAAAACACAAATTAGGGAGGTAGACCTCCTAATTTTCCCCTTTACAAATTATAATTTAATTTTACAAAATAATCAAGCCCTAAAATATGACATCATGCCCTATAGGGGTGACATTTTGGCATAATGAGAAAGTCAATGAGCTATTTGAGGGAGATGTTGGGCCTCCAAAGGACAATTCCTCAAGGGTAAAATGTCTTCCTTCATCAAAACATGCCAAGTCATCATCAAATCATCCATCACCATCAAACCCTAGTCGTCCAAGTGTGACATCATACCCCATAAGAGAAGGATTAGTCCTCCAAAGGAAAACGTTGGGGTTGGGAAAGCTATCAAGTCACCTCCTAGAGATACACAAGTGTCTCCAACGGAAATTTCCCTCATCAAATTTTTTCAAAGGATAGGGGGAACATCTTCCAACCTATGGGATTCCTACTCCATATGAAGGTCCAAGTGACCTTGTGCTTCCACGATCAAGATTTCACCTATCAAGGACCTGCAAAGACAAGAAACTATGCCCTCCATGGGTCCAAACGTCACAATATCATTCCAAGTAATCCATATCTAATGTGAGATCGGAAGAGCTCAAGGGTAAAATGTCTTCCTTCATCAAAACATGCCAAGTCATCATCAAATCATCCATCACCATCAAACCCTAGTCGTCCAAGTGTGACATCATACCTCAGAAGAGAAGGATTAGTCCTCCAAAGGAAAACATTGGGGTTGGGAAAGCTATCAAGTCACCTCCTAGAGATACTCAAGTGTCTCCAGAGGAAATTTCCATCATCCAAATTTTTCAAAGGATAGGGGGAGCATCATCCAACCTATGGGATTCCTACCCCATATGAAGGTCCAAGTGACCTTGTGCTTCTACGATAAAGATTTCACCTATCAAGGACCTGCAAAGACAAGCAAGTATGCCTTCCATGGGTCCAAACGTCACAATATCATTCCAAGTAATCCATATCTAATAGAATAACCACCCAAACATGTTCCTAAAATACCCCTTTTCAAAATAAACATATTCTAAAATACCTTATACAATTTTCCAAATTTAGATATGGGAGGGGTTTCACAGTGCCCTATTGGGTAAACTAATTCCTCAAGTAGGGGAAGTTTCCAAAGAGAAAGCTCTCTAGGCCATCTATTTAATGTCAATTGGATGGATTTATACTTATAGGTATGGGGTTTCATGACATACAAGGGATCGTGTTGTCTCATTTATGGGCGCGTTTGTTGAGGGCTAGCCACATCTCTTTTCTCTATTTCTTTTTAAAGAATATTTTTTCCAAACCATTTATTATCCATTTACTTTTCATGTGACACCAAGTAAATGCATAGTGCACATATGCTATACCTTGTTTTTCATTCCTTTCTAAGTTGAAGACAATAAGGGGCACTAAAAATGAAATGCATAGCCCACAAACACTCTACCTTGGAAATTTTAAGCAATCGATTAATTATTTATCTTATGAGTCCCTTACTTTTATTTTTTGAGTAGTGTTTCATTTCTCTCAGGATCCTAGGGCGAGCCTTTATTGGATGATGTTCTTTCTAGGGTTCCTATGAGCCTAATGGCCCCTTATTCCCATTAAATGAGCTACATTCCCTTCTTGGGTCAGTAAGCCTGAAAACCTAAAGAGTTGGGAGACAAAAAGGAAGAAGTAATGGAAGGTGGCAAGTATGAGAAGGAATGGTATGATGACCCTTAAAGGAGACCCCCTTGGTAGCAACCCTTTCCCTAAGGGTGGTTAGTTACTAGGAAACCATGACACTCACCAAGGTAAAATAGGGAAAAAAAACATAATTTCCAAGAAAATGTTTTCAAAATCAAGAAAGGATTGTTTGCAACATGTTCAAATGATTTAATTATTAGAATGAAACTTACTACAATACCAAAATTGTTACATCATGGAGCAATACCCACTTTCCTTTGTGATCCAAGATATGTGTGGTAGATGTTGTTGCCATCAATCAGATGGTGATGTGTGGTGAATGAAGATCTCTGCATGCTAGTCTACCTATCGGTACTCCATGTATGTAACCTGAGGGCCTTGATACATCATATCATTAGTTATCCCTAGAAATGGGGGATAAGAGTCATTACAAAGACCATACACTACCCACAAGTAGTTGAAACCTCTCCACATGTTGTTGACTCATAAAATCACAACCCAAGCCACCAAGATTGCAAATGATTGCAAGGCACTATTTTAAAAAATTATTATTATCTACTATTATAAATACTTAACTATAGATGGGACCCCCAAGTTAAATAAAATAAATTGGCCACACACTTGTTCTATATGATGATCATTTTCAATCTTCTTGACACATTTTACTCTAGAAGTGATGGTTGAAAATGTATAAGTCTTTTCCTTGGTTATTAATGACAAAGGATTTGCCATCCATGATACATTACATTCATGAATTTGTTTTTGGTTTTATTGTATTATTAAAGGGTTGGTATATATTGAATTTCTCATGGAATATACAATTCTATTGCAAGGGATATGGTGATTGTTACTTTAAACAAAAAGGTTGTTGATCACAACAACCCAACATGAATTGTTATCTAAACATCACAATACAACCTTGAAGAGGAAAGATGTACGCTCCTCAATATTCCATTCATTATGAGTTTCATTTGATCCTCCTACTCTCATTGTGTATAATGCTCAGCTTGAGAGAATCATGTGTCATTTGTAGCACCTCTCGTTTCAAACCAGGGTTATGGGTTTTCCATATTTGTGTTGGGATTGTACCTTGCATTTATTTCTATAGAAATTTTGTCTCGAGCTATGACACAAAGGGGAAATTGTGGTATGGTTTTGAAGCCAAGAGTTCAAAAGCTATCTTATCGTTATGCTTGGTTTCTATCAGAAGCAAAGTATGTTGTTGCTAAACCCTAGGGTTTCACATTACTGCACATAAAAGAGTATAATTTGAATCTTGCAAAGAGAATTTTGGTAACCCTATACTCTTTAAATACAATGACAATTTTCCCAACTATGATGAACACATGAATGTGTCTAGTTTCGATTCTTGGAAATTTCTGAGATACGACCAATTTCAATATTCATCGAACAATTTTTGGATGTGGTGGTTATTTTCTTGGAATTATTATTTGATGTGTTGGTAACTCGAAATAACAAACATGCCAAATTCCTTCTTCAAACCTATTCAGTTTTGTTTATACAAACAATTATAGAAATGGTTTACATCGGTTTTTCAAATGAATGTTTTCATTTTCAAACCATGAATGTAATAAGAATTTGCACAATCTAATGATCGTTTGGTTTTAACGAACTATATCGAACTGTTTGCTGGAAATTTAAAAGAAACACATTGCTTGTCTCATTGTTAATAAGAATGGGTGATATACGTTATGTGCATTCGTTGATTATTACTATTGGTAAAAATGGATTTGATTGAGTTTGGCATATGTTTAACATTGATAGTTGTCATTGTTCATGGCTTGAGATTAAATGGAATGAGATTTATTTTAAGGATTGGAATGTTTTATTTCATTACAAAGGATCGATTCGTTCACGCTGTCACTTTCCATAAGTTATCTCCTCATTCCCATATTCATATATCATTTCAAATGTTCATATATCTTTTCCCATGTGTTATGGAATTAAATATTTCTTGACTGAATGATGTTGATACTAGAAATTAGAGCATGTTATGATTGGGGACATATACATGGTTATGATCATATTTTTAAGATGTTGTTGACTGGTTATACTTGATAAATTCAATATATATTACTTAGGGCCAACTCCTCCATATTTTCACTTCCCAAGAGTTATTTCAAGTTCCCAGTTCCATATTCATTTTATTTCATAAGTTTTTCCCCTGATGCATGGTATATTTTTGACAATAAAAAAATGAAAAAGGGTGAATACAAAATAACAGAGAAACTATAAAGGGATTGTTTTGAATTTATGTACATTGGATGATAAATTATTTTGAACATGTGCCATCATCTTTCCTTACCATTACGTCATTTTTCACACATTACAATCCCATCATATTCCCAAAAACGTTGTATCTCCCATGTTCTTAAATAATAATTACTTATGTGATATTGAAAAATTGAAAGGAAAGAATGATATCTTGATTGACCTTTTCATTTGTATCTCCTTGATTGCTTGCATATTGTTTGTTGTTAACATATATGTTCCTAAGTTATATTAACAAAATGGTATTTGATGTTTATTGGATATTGTATGCATTATCCAACTCTTATTTACACTTATAGATGAGTTTCTTCAGTAGAGGAAGTGGTGGCAGAGGAATGAGGGAAGAGGGAGGAGGCCTAATGATTTTTGGAAAAATAAAATACTTTGCTTGTTAATCCATTTCGATGTTGACTCTAAGGAGTTTAACTATCTCCTAGAAAACTATTTCTTGAAATTAGTAGGACAAGGGGCCTTCCAACCCCATCCTCCACTTGCAAGATGGTTGAACACAACATCCAAACTAAGAGGGGGGTGAATTAGTGTGTGGACTTTTCCAACTTTTCTTATTTCAAGTTAGCAATTATTTCAAAACATAATTTTACACATTAA
>CBVK0103501525.1:0-12341 GCA_900067695.1 Picea abies
TTAATCAGATTGTGACCAATCAACTGATTTCTCTGTCCGAGCAAGAGCTTATGGACTGTGATCCTTCCTCAAACAAGGGATGTAATGGAGGTATCATGGATAATGAATTTCAGTTTATTGTTAACAATGGTGGTATTGACAACAAGTCTTATTATCCTTATAAGGCTCAAGACGGTGTCTGTTACACCAACTAGAACATTTCCCATGTAGTAACAATTGATGGCTATGAATATGTTGCTACCAATGATGAGAAGTCACTACAGAAGGTTGCAGCACATCAGCAAGTCAGTGTGGCCATTAAATTTGGTGGAAGGGACTTTCTGTTATACAAATCTAGTGTATTTATTGGCAATTGTGGAACTAGTTTGGATCAAGGTGTGACTCTGGTGGATTATGGGTCAGTTGATGTGGACTAGTGGATTGTAAAGAACTCATGGGGCCTAAGTTGGGGTGAGAAGGGTTACATCAAGATGCAAAGAAACATTGACAGTTCATCTAGAAAATCTGGGATCACAATGAAACCATCATATTCGATCAAGAATGGGTCTAATCCTCCTAACCTTGGCTCTTCCCCTCCCTCTCTATTCACACCTCCAACAAAGTGCGATGACTATTATTCATGCCCTGCTGATAGCACTTGTTGTTGTGCATATGGCATTGGTAATTTCTTCCTTGAATGGGGTCGTTTTTCTTATGAATCAACTACTAGTTGCAGTGATAATTACCACTTCTACCCACATGATTTCCCATTCTGTGATTTGAATGCAGGCACTTGTCTTAAGGAATCTTAAAGTTTGGAGTGTTGATCTAAGATTTATTGGTGTTTACAGAGAAAGAATGATTGTAACAACCCAATTTGGAATGCAGATGAAGGGATATTGCTCTTAGAGGTATGAAAAACTGTAAGGGAGTTGAAATATATGGATTAAGAAACTGGGTAAAGGTTGCAGACCATGTTGGCACAAAGAAAAAGTCTGAGTGATGTGGGTTGTCAAGCCAAGGTTTCATTTTTAAAACCGGGTTGTGATACCATTTTCAAGGTCTATCAATTTCAGTACTCAAAATAAATACATATTTCTATAATCTCCTACAAAAATGACTGAAATTTAGTTTAGAATTTCTTTCATGATTTTACTATACCAAAAATAAACAACAACAACATAATAACAATAACAACATAAAAACAACAACATAATAACAACATAATGATAACAATTCAATTGGTAAAATACATACCTCAACCTGCAGGTTGGTTGATTTAGCCCCTGGTTCCCTTGTTGTTGTGCTTTCCCAAACTGCCCAAGTGAATATTAACCTCCCAACCAATTAGGAATAGCCTCTCCGACTACCTAACATCAGGAATCATTGCGGTTTCCTCCTCCTTCTTCTCCATTTTTTCCCCAAAACAAAGACCCTCTTCCAAGTGCCCTCCCCTCTTCCTTATCCTCCTCTCTCAAATCCCTCTCATTAACTCCCCAATGACCTTATCCCCACATTAATTCTCCAACAAACTTATCCCCCATTAATTAGTTCACCTATCTTTTAATAATAAAAACACTCATTTAATTTGTTTTAATAATTAATTAAATTAAAAACTATGATAAATAATTAATCAAATTGAATTGTTTCAAAAGGAATATAAAGAACATTCTTTTAATAATATAAAAAAGATAAGATATATATACATTTTTCTCGCAGGTTCTCGTGTGGGTAGTTCTCATGTGTTGACCCCGGGGCTTTAGCCACATTAAGTGGTGGAAGACTACATAGTTTTGGATAATAATCCACCAATTACAACTGCTCGACATAGCCTTTCAGGTTTTCTTCCCAGTCCGATCCCGATACCACTTCACATGATTCATTCGGCAGTTCCTGCTTGCCTGGCTTAATCTGCAGCAGACATCCAACTCCCTATCAATGGGTCGCATGAAGGTCCTCTCCGTCCGCCTCTACCCCGCCTACCCTGCTCCCGAATGAATATAAATCCAATACCCTCCAAATATTAATATTCCCACCACACTTTCTGGACATAGTTAAAGTTATCCCAAAATAAAAGGATTAAATACAAAATTTAAAAACTTTATACCGTAAGTGAGTAATAATAATTTCTGCTGGAAAAAGTGAGTAATAATAATGAAAACCTAGTCTGAGATTAGACAATATTATATTCTGAGATTATATAGTCTCATTTGGGACACCATCAAGGATATTTAAAACATGTATTATTCATTTTCAAGATTGATTAAGGAGTAATTTGGCTGGTTTTTTTTGGTCGAAGGTAAATAGAGGGGTTAAAGTATAATTGGTTCTTTATATTTTCCCTGTGATAAAGCTAGGTTGTTTTTTATTACACAACTATTTTTTAAGAGTTTCAATGATGATCAACTTGAGAAATTGGCTGAGAAGGATTTGAACCATTTTTTTATGTTCATGGATTAATACTTTTAGTAGCTTTGTTTGAATAAGAATTAGTCTACATAAAAAAATATGTTAATAATTAAAACCTTAAAACGTTTTACATGGCATTCTTCTCCCTTATAAACCATCAACAAATTCTCCCTTATAAATTATCAACAAATTATGACATTAATATGAATTACTATTAAAAAAATATAACTTATAAAGGAAAAGTTTGATTAGAGAAATAACGTTGTCCCAAACCATAAAAGCAAATTTAGTTTTACAATAAGATTATAAGTTGTGTCTATACGAATATAATGGTTCTTATAATGATGGTTGGATTTTAAAGGAGATCAAATTTTACATGCAATCTTTTTAATTTCTACAAAGTAATAAAAGGTTGAAATATTTTTTATGCGAAAGTAATTAAAATTGTTAAAATTCTATTATATAATAGAAAAGTACGTCCAGAAGATAATGTAATCACATTATTTTAAAAATAAAAATAATCACTGCGGATTCTTTCGATTGGCTCCGTCTAAATGAAAAGCATAATTCATTTTAACAGGTCCATTTAAAAAAGGTTAATTAAGAAAATAATAACCCTCCAAATTAAACTATAATCCGACTCTTCAAAAGGAATCCCTAAACCTAACTTCCGTCTGTGTGCTGATCTATCTTTGTGAAGCGTGTGAAAAGTACTTCGAAAGTCAATCACCATCGCGATAATAATATTAATTAATGTACAAAGAATAAGAATAGTACTGTAATTAACTGTACAAAGAATAAGAATAATACTATCTGTCCCGTTATATATTGGAAGTGGCAGTGATCCACTGGTTATGGAGCTTACGATCTTATCGAACGTGGACTGCCGCACATAGATATGGGAGCATCTGATTAACATACCAATAAGTTAATTGATCCGTAGTCTGGAAGGCTCCGCCGCCAGCAGTGTAAACCACGCACGATTCGAGGCTGGAATTAAACAAATCCAAACCTACCCCTTCCCCAAAAATACTCACAAACCAACTAGTCGAAAACTGCATACATTCATTTGTCATCATACCCTACCCAGTGAGTACGATCGAGCCCCATGGGGCCATAAATGCTATTGCCCCGGCGGGCTAAGGGTCAACTTCAATACCTGATTGAGTCTTCTTGCGAGGGAGAGGGCGTTCAGGAAGAAAAGAGAAAGAGAAAGCATTAGTAGTAGCAAGGGCGTGTTTAAGATGGGGCGAGGTCGAGTCGAGCTGAGGAGGATAGAAAACAAAATCAATCGTCAAGTAACGTTTTCCAAGAGGCGGAAAGGACTGATGAAGAAGGCGTCGGAGCTGTCAATTCTGTGCGATGCGGAAGTGGCCTTGATCGTCTTCTCCAACAAAGGCAAACTCTATGAGTTTTCCAGTTCCAGGTACCTCCCTACTTACTTATGCCCTCTTCTCCTGACCTTCTGCATTTACAAACAGACGTTGTCATTGGACATCATCACATAACAGTACATTGATGGTTTCAATCATGATACAAGTTAGTAAGCATATGCAGAGAAACATAATTATGTAAGTCTGTAATTGGATCTGTCCTCCTTACTAATATGTGCAAATCCTCCTCTCACACCGAGGGTTGCCGGTTGCTTACTTCCTCTGACGCACACCAAGATCAAGATAAATATAAGTCGTTTATAAGCCTTATATCCAACATACTTGCTGGAGTTCATTTTCAATATTAATTGCTCATAGGCGGGTTTAGCTTCACATTTGCGAAAAACCCCTAATTTCCATTCTAAACGAACCCTAATTAAAAGTTTGGTGACTGGTTTGCTGATTATAATTCATTAATTAATTAAATATATTCGCAAAATTTTAGCCAAGGATAGTCATTTGTAAGCAAAGATTAAGCTTCGGTGCTACCATCATGGGGTTTGAAATTTTTATTTTCATTAATTAGCCCTATGGTCCACCCGATTACAATAGCAGAGTAAGGTGCTTATAAATACGTTTACAATATCACTGTGAGGTGTTTATGAGTACGTAGAGATGCTAACGGTAAAAATTGAATTGGCTTAATGTTTTAGATGTATACGGGAGTAATGTCCCTCCTCAGCCTTGGAGTCATTCTCCGATTATAAAATTTATGTCATAGTTGTTATCTAATATATTCCGCCACAAAACATGGTCGTTGTATAATATATTGTAAGCAAACCTTTGTACTTAAAAGTCAAAGCAAATAATTCTGATTATGTAAACAGTTTGAAAGGAACATGAATTTCTTAAACGAATTCAGCATTACTACTTCCAACTTTACTTCCTTACTCGGTAAGATTGGCAGGTTGGTTTGGGTTTTTGTGGGTTTAGGTTATAGTTGGTAAATTTTGAAGGCTGGCTTCGTTTTTTTGTCGTTAGGTTATAGGTACTAAATTCGATGGAATCTGATTGAGGAATTCAAAATTCGGCAGTTTGGGTTGATTCGGCCTCAAAATTCGATTCGATACGGGAGAAATAGTTTAACAATCTGAGGTGTGATGGATCTTATACATGATTCTTCCTCATTCTAGCATGGTCACCGGTTCCCCGTCTTTCAAGCCTAGTCGACCGCTCTTCAATCGCACCCAATTCTCCGCGAATAAAACAGAGGCTCGATTGATCCAGTGCGTACCGGGTGTAGCATCATAATTGGAATCAGTGTAAATAGGAGGAGAGTTTAGGTGGTACACAAAATTCCTTGGTCTTCCATTTGCGCTTGGCTCATTTCTTGGTAAAAAGGTAAATTGGTGGTGTTGAAGTTTTTGGACCAATGGACTAAATTGGATCAACATAGCCTGGGTAACCGTATTAATAGGATTTGGATCTTGAACTTGAGGGGAAGTGCTTCTTATGTAGGGAATTAGATGAACTCTATTACTGAACCTATATTTATAGCATGCTAACTTAATTGAAACTTGAAGGGGAGGGAGGCCACGGTGACGTGTTATCCTTGCAACTTCACAGGCAAAACATGAAAGGGAGGGAGGCTTGGGTGACGTGTTAGCCTTGTACATTCACATACAAGCTTTTTCCACCCCATCTTTACTTAATATTTTATGCAACCTTTACTATTCGTCTGCCATTCCATATTCCTACCCTTACAAGAGCCTTGACATACATGCTTTTTCCACCCCACCTTTACTTAATCTTTTATGCACTCTTTACTATTCGTCTCCCATTCCATATTCCTACCTTTTTAAGAGCCAAAGTTTGGTAATTAGGGATTGAACGTTTTCACCATATATGATGGTTAGATACTATATAGATGAAAGTTTATTTCACAATCACTTGAGCACAAAATCAAGCACGATGAATGATATTGAATGATATTAAATTTTAAAAAAAATCACGATCTTACAAAATCTTTCGAGTGATGGATAATTTAATTTAATAAAAGATAATTTAAATATTATTTAATAATTAAAAATTAAATTATATCAAAATTAAACTTGAGACATACTCGGTTTGGATATTAGGGATAGGAGATGTTATACCATCACTTATAGATTGTTCCATCCTCACAAGGTGGCAAAAGTTAGTACATAGGCGTAGCTACAAACAACCAAGTCTTCCAAGCATAAGCATCAAGAGGTAATTGCAAACATTGAAGAGCGCTAGCATAGGAAAACTTCCATGCTATAGGTTAATCATGATCCTAGGAGGAATTATGGTAGCACGCGGATATAGAGATCCTACGGTATTAACTTTGATATTGCAACTCGTTCGACCTTACATGATCTGGGCCTTCCAATCACCCTCATGATCATAAATTTTCCCTTTTAAAATGGAAATCTCAATCATGTCCCAAATCAATGGTAGGCATAGTCTGGATCAATGGTATGCATCTCCATTACATACTGGAGAGACATTATTAGAAGTTGGATGGATTCAGTAGTCCCAATGTTAATATATCAAGTGTTGTGATTCCAAAGGACACAAGGGAAGATAAGGAGTTAAATATTGAGAGGGTTGGACCAGTGCAACCAACTGATCATTGAGGTTGACCTCCTGCCACCTACATAATGGAACAACCAATACACCACTAAACATAGGATTTAAGCAGAGGCATAAGTCATCTACCACTCAACGAATTTAAGATATAGAGGAGTAGGTTCGCCAGGAAAGGGCCCGCTACTAACACATGGAGACTTGAAGATACAACTAGTGTTGGACATGGGAACACCAAGAACCATGTTACTCGATTATTTTCCACCCTCAACTTGTATTGGTAAAACAATGAAGTCATATCTTAATACTACGACGGACTAGAGGAATGCCACACCAAGGATCTCGAGGAACTTCAAGATGAATTCAAGTTTATGAGTTCCAGTGATGACTCTCTCCTCCATCCTCCATGAAGTGGAACACTCAACCATGTCTTATGCAAAAGACACCATCAAGGAAGAGGAAGAACAGAGACCAAGAGTTGATCGCCTTATTCAATCACAATTGAATATGATAATGCCTCAAATATGTGAAAATTGGGTTTCTTCCTGTTAAAACATAAGAATCCATGGGATATTAAAGAATACTCTTAATTTCACTAAATATTGATAAATACTTCAAAAAATTGTATTGTGAAATCCCCTCCCTATACATCTTTCTAATTAAAAAACAACCTATTTTTACTAGATTTCATTAATTTTTAATAGACACTCCCTTTTATAACCCCCAATACCTATAAACCTCCTTATACCCCATATCCCAACCTATAACACCCCTAACCACCCACTGGGTAATGTCACTTAAAACTCTCTTGCTCTGATAGCAATTTGTAACATCCCCAATAACCATGTTGGAGAAATGCCACTTAAAATTTCTCACTCCTTAGCAACTTTGGTACTAAATTATAATGTACCCATTAATAGGGACTCAACAACATGCTCTAGTAATGTTCCCAACCATGATCTGGAATACATCCTGCAACATTATGAATGTGGCACCATTAAATTAAATACTAAGTTCTACACATGAACAAAGTTAAGCGAAAATAGTAACAACATGTATGCAACATTAACAATTCATATAAAATTTAACAAAAGAGAGTCCATGACAAAAAACCCATAATTGCACACAAAATAATTGAAATAAGCACATAAAAGACACTTATCTCTGGAAAGTAAACACCAATTGTATGCAAACCTTCCATGGTCCTCCCAACCTTAGATCGAACAGCTCATAACTCTTAGCAATGGGTAACCCCTGAGCTCAGGATAAACTCTACCAGAGATAAGAGATAACTAAGATATTTTAAGGTCTGATAAGAAGAATAATTGTTCCTCCCAAGGTGTCGACTCTTGCAACTAGCCTATGGTCTCTGATTCCCCACATGCATATCCCACCCCAGGAAGTGTGCCCCTTCTCTGTGCAATAGTCTCTCGACTTCCCCACTTCTCTTTTGGGGCCTCAACAACAGGATGGACAGGAAGTCTTAGAGACCCGTAGCTATTTCCCAGTGCACCAGGGAACAAATCCGAGAAGTATCTTTCCCAAATAACTACTCATGAGCCTGACAAATTGCTTCTTCTGTAATATGGTCTGACAATCGCTTCTTCAATCCAGTCCCCACACTATTATTACAATTGCAGGTTTTTAGTCAGAGTCTAGTACCGTCCAGTATGACTCACAACTTCTTCCGTGCAAAAATATTTAATAATAAAAAATAATACCCAATACCCTCGCTTCACACTATATCCACAATACACACACACACACACACACACACACACATATATATATATATATATATATATATATAATTGACAATATAAAAATAGATAATGAATATATAGATAATAATTACCACAGGACAATACTCATTCAATCCCCCATCAATGTGCCCATACTTCCTACAATGTTTTTTAGTTGCTTCTATTAAAATTCTTACGTGGTGTGTGGTAAAGCATATTTTGCAAGGGAAATAACATCTACCATCACCCTTTTCACCATCTTTACTTGTTTTCCCACCTCTAATATTCTTTGACATTCTTCCGCACAAAAATACCCTTTCTGAACCATCGTTGTTATAGCAAGATTGTCACAACATCTGTAATTCACAAAATATTTATAGATATTTTTTTTGTCGCAATAGCGACGAACATTGACCAAATCAATGTTGACTTTTTAAAAGAGGATAATATTCAATGTTGACATTATCAAATAGTGTAACGATCAATGATTATTGTCTCTCTTGCGATGAACATTGATGAAATTAATTTTGACTTTGTCAAAGAGTATAACAGTCAATATTGACTTTATCAAATAGTGTAACAGTTAATGGTTATCATCTCTATTGAGATGAAACCATAAGTTCAGTGCAAGAGAGACGATATCCCTCTATCTTCATCTTTGTCGCAAGAGTGAAAAACATATGGATTCATCTCCAGAGCAATGAATATGGGATATATTTATAATAAAATTGAAAATTTGAACTCTTTCTCTTGAATTTTGCGACAAAAGCGTACTTTCATCGCAAGTAGTCATTGCAAATTTTTCAATATGTAGTAGTGTAAGTAATCTTGTTCTAAAGACCGTAATGAATCCTGACTTGTCTTATCAAAATCAATTGTTAGCAAGATCATAAGAAAACATTTTTTCTGCAACACACCTCTCATCTCATGAAATGTAATATCAAAACCCTTATAAAGTATTCTCATATATGAGATAGCCTTGACACAGGTGGCCCAAAAAATTTGTGGGCCTTCACTGGTAGGCTAACTCGCTCTAACAAAAAGTTAATTTGAGTAGTTAAGGGACAAGTACAGGATTTCTGGCATGATAACACTATGCCTTCTTCCAACCAAAAAAATGTACTAAAATTGAGAAGGGGATATAGGGACCATGAACCCCATATTAAATACATTCTTGACATTACATGAACAAAATTGTATGAGATATTCAAGATAGTACACAATGTACTTAATTTGGGCCAAATATATTTCCATAAATGCAAGCCTTGGTATGTTTGAATAAACACAATTTGTAACACATGTTGTTCTATATATAACATTTAGTATGGCTATTATTACAACACACACACACACACACACACAAACACACACACAGAGATATATATATATATATATATATATTTCATGTATTTCATAACATCCTTTTGTAGGAATGCTCAATTATATTGTCATCTTCAACTAGTAGATACTTTATTCACAACATCTTGTGTACAAGGATAGAGGGCAAATATTTATTAGATGGGACATGCCCTAGGTGCAGTGGAATGGAATTACTAAGCAAGTGTATCCATGTAAGTGATGAGTATGAATTGGGGAGGAAGGACGTTGCCTTGCAATAAATTTAAATATGTTGCCTATGATATTGATGGAAGGAAGGAAATAAAAAAGATACAATTGGTGACTTCCCGGGTATGAGTATGTGACTTTGTGAAGAACTTTTTCGAAAATAAATGACAATATGTTCAACATGTCCATGTGGCTTGATGGAAATATGAGAATTTTAGAATATGCAAAGATACATTTCTTGTTGGTATTGTCTTATTAGTGGTTGATTTTACTGAGAAATAGACCCTTCAATTGAAAAATGAGATTCGTAGCCATTATTATCACTTAGGGAAAGTCACCATAATGATCCATATCACATGCAGGCATGGACTAGATGGTAATGAAGAAAATATAGTTATATTGAAGAAGTGTCACTTCTACATAAGCGATGATTGGTGCCATGAATTAGCCTACAGACAACATTTCTTTTAGTTGTTTTACAATCACCTTAAGGAGAAGAACATACAGATGGATCGACATTGGATTTGGTTAGATGGTTGCGTAAGCCAGTTCAAAAATTCTTGTGTATTTTAATGGTTGTGTATGTTGCAAAACAACATCAAGGTACCAAACATTTGGAACTATTTTGAGTCCGGGTACATGAAAGGGGAGCATGATGGATAATATGCATGAATAAAAATAGAGCTACACAGACAAGAAATGAATTTCACCACTACTTCCGTCATTCGATATGTGAAATACATTATTGAATGGTGTTCTTCAGTAATGAGAGAGGCAAAAAGAACTCATGAAGAATGATCACACAAGAAAGGACATGTTCATATTTTTTTTTTTAGGTGGTTGATGTAGATCGATCACAGTGGTATGAATGAAAAACAATCTAGGGGACTCGTGGATTCTATTCAGTTTGAACATAAGAAAACACAATAGTTTAAATATGGATGAGAAAAATCTCTTTATTTTGTGGTCCATGTAGTAGTAATGAATGTGATTGTTGTGAATCGATAGATTGCGTTGATATATGGAATCATGTATCACTCCCCATTGGTAAACGTATAACTATGGAATTATCCTAGTCAGATGAGGACCAATCAAATATTTCAATAGATTGTGATCATGTCTCGGATATCGTACTACGAGGTTCGATGAAACCTTCTATTAAATTTTGAATAACTATCATCGATGTTTTATGCTTTTGTCATTTAGTGGACTCACATGTTGGAAATCACTTTTGGGAGGGAAAATATATGCATTGGTTGCAGCAAGAGGGAATGAATGAGGTAGTAATTATTGGTTGTATTGTTGTTTATATAGAAATAAGACCCTCATGCGCGCAGTAATACATCTTGAAGGAATTGAATTTTCAATTAGGTGGATGGTTATTAAAGGAGAATATCTAACATAGGATGAAAGAACACAAAATACAGGTGGTTATGTATTTCAATATTATAGACCATGTGAATCTATATACCACTTTACAAACTTGGTTTTTGGTACAAACTACCAAATACAAATAATGCCAAGTAATAAATCATCAAAGGTATGATACTCCTTTCCTTACTCTCAATACAAGAAGCTAATGGATACCATCATTATTAGAAGTGATCCCGATGGTATACTTGAATGACCATAGGTAAGTAAAAGGAATAATTGAAGAAATATTTCAAATTTATGAATGATTGTAAATTTGGCTTCATGACATGGTTGTTATGGTATTCATATATGTTGTGGTTCCTTTTGTTTTTAGAGGACTACATTTAGCCTTCCCTTGCCTTTCAATTCCATGCCTTGTATTCCCATTCCGTTCCTTCCCATGACATGTCATGGAATTCCTTGCCTTCCTGTCATTTATTACATTTCCTTTCCTTTCCATACCATGCCATGCCATTCCATGCCTTTCCTTGCCTTGGCTTGCCTTTCCAAGCAATTCCTTTTCTTTCGTTGCCATGCCATGCCATGCCTTGCCTTGGCATGCCATGCATTTACTTACCATGCCATGCTTTGCCTTACCATGCCTTTCATTTCATTTCCTTGTAAATACATACCTTTCCTTTCGATTCCATGTCATGTCATTCCTTTCCATTCCTTTCCTTTCCATGCCATGCCTTTCCTTGCCATACCATGCCTTTCCATGCCATGCCTTTCCATGACATGCCTTGCCTTTCCATGTCATGCCTTGCATTTACATTCCATACCTTGTGTTGGATTGAATTTTCATGCTATGCCATGCCCTTATTTTATTTGCAATTCCTTTCCATGCCTCTCCTTTCCATGTCATGCCTTTCCTTTCCATGCCATGCCTTGCCTTACAATGCCATGCCTTTCATTTCCTTTCCTTTCCATGCCATTCCTTGCCTTTCCATGACATTCCCTACCTTTCCATGCCATACCATGTCATGCCTTGCATTTCCATGCCTTCCCATACCTTTCCTTTCCATGCCATCACATTCCCTTTCTTGCCTAGCCATGCCTTTTGATGAAGACCCCCGACCCTCGGGCCAGGATCCACACAGGATCGATCTTCTTCGAATCGTCATAACTGAATTAGTTATTTTGGGCCCTCATTGGAACCCCATGAATTCGATCCACAGGTCCTTCCATGAAAACCCCACCTGCACAACGTGCACCAGGTGTGAGTCTTCACCTCCTTCTACCAAACCCG
>CBVK0103501531.1:0-14514 GCA_900067695.1 Picea abies
CTGTAGATTGTTGCAGTATATTTTGTTTCTTCAAAACATAAGTTTAATAATAAAAACATTGTTGTGGAAATAAGTAACTCATTATCATTCATTTCGTGTTTAAGAAACATATTGTTAAACAATTGTCAAATTGACATATCAAATCGTGATAAAAAAAGTTTGAAAAATAGTCATTAGAAAGCTAACACAATTCTTCACAAGTTTTGTTTTTACTGTAAAGTGAAATTCTAAATAAAAAAAATGCTTTTATATGTCGGAAGTTGAATAACTTGTGAAAATACAGTTTTTTTTCTCATAAAACAAGCAAAAGTGTAACCCACCTTCATGATTTCACCCGGAGGTGGAATCACTTCAAACACTGGGTGTATAAATTCCAATATGCTTTTCATCTATGAAAATATATATGAGCTTGATAATGGTGGAAAATCAAAATATGAAATTCTATAGATATTTGATTTTCCCCACCTGTTGTAGGTCCTTTCTGGTTAGGCACAAAAACATCAGCAAAAGCATTCTTTGTAGAATATCTACCTCTGCCCTTATTATCATACTTCCAAGTTGAAGACGACATTGAGCCTCCCTCTCACAGGCTCGATCCTTGGACCTATCTACCTACAGCCAGCAAGTAAATGGAGTCATATAACAAGATTTATCAAGCAACATGCCAAAAGAAAAAAAGAAAATAGTTGGAGTGGAAAACATTGCAAAATCTTGATTGATGTAACCACAAAGATTTCTCTATTGTTGTCCTACAAACATAGAAGGATCACAGGCACTCTGTAACATATGACCATAAGCACAAATCGTAGTAGGGTTAAACCTCGCTCTAGCAAAGTATGCACAGCAAGAAAAAACATATTGAAAGAGAAAGGCATACATAAGTATATATAGTATGCACAGCAAGAAAATACAGATTGAAGGAGAAGACATACTGAGGTATTTATAGGGGGTAAATTTTGTTAATTGCAGTTGAACCAAGAAGGAAGGTGACACGTCTTTGGTTGCTTGTGTGTGAAGACAGTCGTAAGTGAATGCAAACACTGGGTTTGAGAAGAATCCTAAAATCAATCTAGAGAATCCAACACCGACTTCGAAAGCGTTGTCCTCCAGAACAATCGAGGGCACACCTTAGGTTTGAGAGCACATCCAGGGAAATTAGGTGCAGGTGCAGGTGCATGAGATAAGATTTTTGCAGTGGAGTATAGTGGGCAAGGCAAACTGCATGCTCCGTCTGACTTCCCTTCTTTGTGAAACTGTCAAATCCCATTAAGTGTGTAATCAATTTTATATCTTGAATGACATGAAGGCTGCAATAACACATCAAAGATATTAACCAATTAAATTTTAGAATTTTTTTTTTATTATTATTTTAAAAAATACATATATTGATTTCCTATGCTACACATTGGATATAGAACACAAATGTAAAGTCAACAATAAACTAATACAGAGTCAAAGAGTAAACTCATTGCTATAGTCTCAAGCCTTTGACAATGACTAATAATGTATAAATTTATTAATTAATTAATACATTACACTATTAATGTATCAATCAAATACATTACACACTAATGTAACACATTATATTAATAGATCTCATTAATTTGTATACATTAATATAATATTAATGTAATAATTAATTAATATATTAATTATGTATTAATATATTAATGGTGGTCCCAAAGGCATGCCAGTCGTCAACTAGCAACAACCACTTTATAAAAATGGTTGATATACGACGATCAACGTAGTTTTTCACCTCCGATATGTCAACCACTTTTATAAAGTGGTTGTTGCTAGTTAAATTGAAGTATGCAATACCGTAAAAAACAAGAAAGATAGTAAAGATGCAATTGATTAAAAGTAAGTAAATTTATAGTTTATATGGTAAAAAGATGTGAAACTTGGATCATTGTGTTTAGTGTTTGGGATTTTTGTTATTTAATATTAAAGGTCACTAAATTTGTAGGGTAAAAAGATGTAAAACGTGGATCATTGTGTTTAATTTTTTTATTATTTGTTATTTAATATTAAAAAAAATAATGTTATTTTTAATGTATTAATGTTCCATCCATTGTCATTGTTTTTTTTTTTCTTTGCAAAGTTAAATTACCACATTTTCACATATTAATAATTGTTTGACGAACCATTACTCCAACAATGGATAATTATGGCCACCTTAATAGTTTCTTGGGAGTGTGATAGTGGCTTTGGAATTCCACGCTATCTTGTCCACTTCCGAAAATAACAAGGCGTCATCAATAAATAATTGTGTAATCGATAAATTTGTTGTTGCGTGACCTTAAATTTAGGCACGTTATTGAGGTACCGAATTGTGTAATCGATAAATTTGTTGTTGCGTGACCTTAAATTTAGTCACGTTATTGAGGTACCGAAAATACTATATAGTATTGTTAGGTTATATAGTATTGTTAGGTATGCATAAAGTTTAATTTTATTTGTTATTAAATATTAATAATTTAATTTTAAGGTTATATTTAAATTAAACATTAAATTGGTGTATGAGATTTTTTTTTGAGATAAAGTATCATTTTTATATAATAATTTGATTATTAAAATTTACAGAAATATACATATTTTACTCTCACCTTTACTTTTACCACAAAAAATAAAAATTTAAATTGATCAACATTAATAACATATAAAAACCTTGATTACAATTGCATATTTAATTTAAAAGCATTTTTCTCTTATCTTTTGCGTTAGCATTTCTATATGTAAACCAAATACTATTTTAAAAGCATTTTCTCTTATCTTTTACATTAACATTAGTGTATGTAAACCAAATACTATTTTAAAAAGATTTTCTCTTATCTTTTGCATCATTGTATGTGGACCAAATGCCCATTAGCATGATCTAATTTAAAAACATTTTTCTCTTATCTTTTGCATTAGCATTTCTATATGTAGACCAAATACTATTTTAAAAGCATTTTCTCTTATCTTTTGCATTAGCATTAGTGTATGTAAACCAAATACTATTTTAAAAAGATTTTTTCTTATCTTTTGCATCATTGTATGTGGACCAAATGCGGATTAGCATTAATAGATTTATATTTTAAAAATAGAATATCAAAAATAAGAAGTAATTGTATAGGTATATAAATAAATATAAACATGAACAAACATTTTAGGTTTGTGATAGAAAAAATGGAACATTTCTTACTTATATTTCATGTGATTGTATAAGCAGTGTAAAATGTGTATATTATCGCCGGTGAGAGTTTTCTTATTGTGTTATTAATTAACTAACATATGTTCACAAGATGTATTACAATTTATCTAGTATACAAATTTCTTTTTTTTCTTCTACTTCTAATGATAAGAAAATGGTGCAAAATTGAATATTTCTAAGACATAGATGGGAAGTTCCCATGGAACCAATGACACCATCATCCATGTGACTTTACAAACCAGAATAACTCTATTACTACCATGATCCTAACCAATTTGTGGGTAAGTCCAACCGTTTTCCCTACCTTTTTCATTTTTAATGCCTGGCCTAATGGGGGGTTTCTTAGCAAATGATGGTTGAAATCCAATGTGCTTCTTCTTTTTCTTTTTGTCTTGCAATGGTGTTTGTAGATTGCATTTTCTTTCTTGTGCCATGGCTATGGATATGGTTGGAGGAGTCGCCGAGGACGTTGACTTGTTCAATACACCCTGCTTGTGATCATGCCTTCCATGTAGTGTGCACACATGTCACCATGGGAGGAGGAAACTTTTACAACGACCCTAGATTGCAATTCCCCTAGAATGCAACATCCACAAACTACAAAGTCCCTAGACTACAGTGCCACAAAGCCAAAGTCCCTAAATTGTAGTGCCACACAACAAGGCCTAGTGGAGGATTTCTTAGCGGATGATTGTTGAAATTCAATGTGGTTCTTCTTATTCTTTTTATCTTGTAGTGATGTTTGTAGATCACATTTTCTTTCTCGTTCCATGGTTGTGGAAATGGTTGGAGTTGTTAAGGATGTCGACCTATTCCATGTAGCATGATTGCAATCATGCCTCCCATGTACTATGCACACATGTCGCCATGGGAGGAGGTACCTTCTACACTAAACCTAGATTGCAATGCCCCTAGAATGCAACAACCATAGACTGCAGAGTCCCTAGACTATGGAGCCATAGAGCTAAAGTCCATAAATTGCAATGCCACACAACGATGCCTAGTGGAGGATTTCTTAGCGGATGATGGTCGAAATCCATTGTGCTTCTTCTTATTCTTTTTGTCTTGCAGTGGGGTTTGCAGATCACATTTGCTTTGTCGTGCCATGGTTGTGGATATGGTTGGAGGAGTCAGCAAGGATGTCGACCTATTCCATTTACCCTGATTGCGATCATGCCTTCCATGTAGTGTGCACATAGGTTTCCATGGGAGGAGGCACCTTATACAATGACCCTAGATTGCAATGCCCCTAGAATGCAACAACCACAAACTGCAAAGTCCTTAGACTACGGTGCCACGTAGCCAAAGTCCCTAAATTGTAGTGCCACATAGTGAGGCCTAGTAGGGGATTTCTTACTGGATGATGGTTGAAATCCAATGTGCTTCTTCTTATTATTTTTGTCTTGTAGTGAGGTTTGTAAATCATATTTGCTTTCTCATGCCATGGTTGTGAATATGGCTAGAGGAGTTGCCAAGGATGCCAACATGTTCCATGTACATTGATTGTGATCACACCTTCCTTGTAGTGTGCACATAGGTCACCATGGGAGGAGGCACCTTCTACAATGACCCTAGAATGCAACAACCACAAACTACAAAGTCCCTAGGCTATAGTGCCATAGATCCAAAGTCCCTAAACTCTAGTGCCACAGAGTGAGGCCTAGTGAAGAATTTCTTAGTGGATGATGGTTGAAATCCGATGTGCTTCTTCTTATTCTTTTTGTCTTGTAGTGGGGTTTGCACATCACATTTTCTTTCTCGTGCCATAGCTATGGATATCGCTAGAGGAGTTGCCAAGGACATTGACCTGTTCCATGCAACTTGATTATGATCATGCCTTCCATGTAATGTGCACACAAGTCGCCATGGGAGGAGGAGCCTTCTACAACGAACCTAGATTAAAACACCTTTAAAATGCAACAACCACAGAGTACATAGTCCCGCCACATAACCAGAGTTCATGAACTATAGTGTCATATAGCGAGAGCCTCCAAAATGACCAATAATATAATTTATAGAAATTTGTTTTCAAAATTAATTTTTAACTCTAACAAATAACCAACAAAAATTGCAATACACCACATGAATAATATCACATCAAAAGAATTTGAACCAATAAAAAATTCAATACACTAAATTAGTAAATTAAGAAAATATATTGCTTTGAATATTTTTTTCATATAATAAATATATTTGAAAAACCTTAAGATATAATTTACATGTTAATAACGTTTAGACCCGTATCGGTGACTATAGTCTGCCAAGCTTTGCAAGGTACGAATAACCCCATGCAAGAACATTTAAATAACTCCACCGATTGTTTTGTTTTTCAATATCTATTTCTCGTCCCTTCCATCCTCCTTCACCTGTTCTACCTACCATGGACACTGCACTAAGCCCACTGTATCCGTTTACTTCTTTCGTTAGCTTGTTTGACATACCATGGACAGTACACTAACCCCATTGTCTTCGTCCAACACCTAGCCATGCATGTGCAAAGGTCAATAGTTCGACTACGTACGCTATTCAATACTATAGGGCAATCCAGTAGTATTGATTCCATTACACGCCAAATCCTTCACAGATAATTATTTTAAATTATCATTGGAGAAGCTTATAATTTACCCGAGATGTGGCTGCCTGGCAAATTGCAATATGTGAACGAAAGTAAATGCATCAGAGGGGGCGAGAAAGTATGGGTGCAGGAGGAAGCTTAGCCGAGAGATGGAGAATAATACAGGGGAGCAACCGGTGGGAGGGACTGACGGACCCTCTCGACTCTGATCTCCGTAAAAGCATTCTCATCTACGGAGACCATGCTCAGGCAGCCTACGACGCATTCATCAGCGACAGCCGCTCCAGATATGCTGGCAGCTGCAGATATGGCAGCCCTCGTTTCTTCGATGCTCTCGGCTTAACAAAGGGGCCGACAGAGTGGGGATACCGCCTCTCCAAATTCATCTACGCCACCTCGGCCATCGATGTGCCGAAAGCCTTTCTTCTGAGATCCCTCTCCCGCGAGGCCTGGAGCCGCGAGTCCAACTGGATGGGCTACGTTGCCCACGTTACTGACGCCGGTAAAACCCAATACGGGCGACGCGACATCACAATCACATGGAGAGGTACCGTGCAGAATCTCGAGTGGCTAGACGATTTCGACCCCGGACAGGTCTCGCTAACCACTCTCCTCCCCGACCGAACAGACCTCGACGAAGCAACAGACAGGATGGTCAGACACGATGCGAGAGTGCAAAGGGGTTGGTTCGCTATCTACACGTCCGACGATCCCCGCTCGACCTTCAACAAAAGCAGCGCCAGAAAACAAGTCCTGCGAGAGCTCCAACGGCTCCTGGAATTATACAAGGACGACGACGAGATCAGCATCACCACCACCGGCCACAGCCTCGGCGCCGCCCTCGCCACGCTCTGTGCCTTCGACATCGTCATCAACGGCCTCAATAAGCCGCCCGGCAGAGCGTCACCGATTCCGGTGACCGCCATCGTTTTCGCCAGCACCCGGGTGGGCAACGATGCATTCAAAACCGTCGTCGACAAGCTCCCAGACCTCAGAGTCCTGCGTGTCACCAATAACCCCGACCTCGTCCCGCTGTATCCGTTGCTGGGTTACGCAGACGTTGGCGTCGAGCTACGAATCGATACGGGCAAGTCACCGTATCTGAATAATCCCGGGAACGTTTCACGCTGGCACAACCTGGAAGCGTACTTGCACGCTGTGGCCGGCACGCGGGGGCAAAAGGACGCGTTTAAGCTGGAGGTGGATCGAGATATTGCCCTTGTTAATAAGTGGTTAGATTGGCTGAAGGAGGAGTATTTGATTCCCGATTCTTGGTGGGTTGTGAAGAATAAGGGGATGGTGCAGGGGAACGACGGGCACTGGCAAATAGCACCACCCCCACCCGAAGATTGTCCACTCCCTCCTGAGGAAGAGGACTAATTCTCGCAGTCGACTCAATCATGTGAAGCAGATATGGTAAAAGAAGGTGAACAATATCTAACTTGCTATGCCTAGGGAGCATTGAAGGCTGTGGGTAGTGTATTGCTATGTTTATTGAGTATTGAAGGCTGTGGGTAGTGTAGTGGTCATAGGATTCAAAAATATTTGAATCTTATTATCAATATACTAGCACAGCGACAGAATTGTGGCTGATCAACACAGAAAGGTTGATAAGATGAAAAGAATCCTTAAAAGAATATATTAAATTTTATTATTGACCTTCATTTATTTGGTGTTAATATTTTAATTTATGTTAATCAGTTACTTGGCAATCAGTTAGCTATCAAAGTAACTTTTAAATATAATTAGGTAAATGTAAAAAAGTAAACACATAAACGGATGTCTTTATAATTACGCCGAAAGGCGTATACCTATTGACAATGGGCAGAATTAATCACCTTTTAATCATAAATTTCAATCCTAGGGTTGGCAATTAAAGATGCTGGCATATTCTTCGTCGTCCTCTTTAATCAATGGATGAGATTTTAATAAATTAACTTCCGCTCATTTATAAAGATGTCCGTTTATGTGACTACTTTTTAACATTTACTAAATCAGATTAAAAAATTACTTGCTCACCAGCAAATTGCCACGTTCAGTGATTAAGAGATAATCTATTAAGTTGGCCACAATTTACTAAATTATTGTTACTGAACTGATACTTATGGCTGCGCGGGTGTTGGATGCCAATTAAAAATTTTTAAGCGCAGTCATTTTTTTTACCATTGCGGATGTTTATGGCCGCGTGGATGTGAACTCAAGCGTTTCCAGTTTTAATTATTATTTACAGTTTTTTGTGAACTCAAGTGTTTCCAGTTTTAATTATTATTTACATTTTTTTGCAATTTACCGATCACGGATTTAGGTTTAGGTTTGCAATTTACCGATCACTGATTTAGGTTTGCAATTTACCGATCACCGATTTAGGTTTTTGGCATTAAGTGTTTCTGCCACGTTTAGGCTTACGAGTTTTAAGTCTTTCAGCGTTCACCAGCAGCGAGTTAACGTCGCGGCTGTGCTAGTAGCTAGGAAGTTAATGATTGAAATCACAACCATTTATTTTGTGTGACTACTAAGAATATTCCAACCATATTTAATCCTGTCCATAAAAAACTTATTAAGCACTAAACCCCTATTAAATCTGCCCATTGTCAATAGGTGTACCCCGACGTAATTATGCAATGCAATATTAACACTGCATACATTACCCATTGCAATATTCAACACCGGCTAGTAGGATGGATATTGTCAGCGTAAAAAAAAAGTAAATGATTGGTTTAATTAATTGCTTATTTCAGTGGTATGTGGCAGCTTTTCTTTTGTAAGGCAGGATGGGGAGTATGCCTTTTGATTTTAGACTGTTAACTTGTTTCCTTACATTCAAAGATGATCAGGAACATTTTATTCTATATTTTAACAAATTTAATTTCTTGTTATCTATTGTGGTGAGGAAAATATTAAAACCACCTTATATACATAATAAATGGATCAATTACCATGATACATAATAAAATTATCTCATCTTATTAAGGCTTACACCTATTGGAAATGGTAAGAATTAATAGTCTCTTAATTATAGATAAGCTTTTCATGGCTACGATTTCATTTGGTCAGAATATTCTTTTTATCATTATAAATGAAAGACTGTGATATCAACCATTAACTTCCTAGCATTTATAAATGCATATGTGTTTATTTTTTACATTTAGTTAATATGATTAAAAAATTAATTGTCAGGTTTAGTTTTATATGATTATATTTTAATTACGCCGAAAAGCGTACACCTATTGACAATGGGCACATTTAATATGTTTTTAGTGCTTAATCGTATGGACAAGATTAAATATTGCTGGAATATTTTTAGTCATCCCAATAAATCAATGGTTGTGATTTCAACCATTAATTTCCTCACTATTATAAAGACATCAGTTTACATGCTTATTTTTTTACTTTTACTTAATCATATTTGAAATTTACTATGATAGCTAGCTGATTGCCACCTCTAATGATTAACGTTTCATTTTCTAGAGAGCCCCCACTATTTTTACGCCGAAAGGAGTACACCTATTTACATGTTTATTTTTTTACTTTTACTTAATCATATTTGAAATTTATTATGATAGCTAGCAGATTGCCACCTTTGAATGATTAACGTTTCATTTTCTAGAGAGCCCAAATTCACCAGCCACTATTTTTAGTACTACAACTATTATTTATTGAACCGGATGTTCATGCCTAGAACTCTTACCGCCTCAATTATTTAATGCTCAGGATTCTGCGATTATTTAATACCCAGGGCTCGATTATTTAGGCGTTCACCAACCACAAGTGACTTGTGGCTCTGCTAGTTATAATTATGATAGCATAGTATGTAGGACTCACGTTTCTGTGGTGGAATGACAAGTGTGAGAGACAGCGTTTTCTGTGGTGGAATGACAAGTGTGAGAGACAGCGTTTAGGTTGTGTATGAGTAATGTAATGGAGCGTTGGATTCCTCTGCCCACCATTCCGTTCAAAGAATTTATTTACACGGTTTCGCGTATATCAATTACATTCAGTCCATTCAGTGGTTGATATCCGCTTGGCCACTCCGTTCAAAGAATTTATTTAAACGGTTTCACTTATATCAATTACATTCAGTCTGTTCAGTGGTCGATATCCCCTTGGCCGATCAATTCCATTCGATGGTGCAATTATATAGATTTGCGGTCGGGGCTTCCTCTATCCACGAATCCACACAACATACTGTTCAAATAATTTTTTTAAACGATTTAGCTTATATCAATTCCATTTGGTGGTGCAATTATATAGATTTGCCGTTGCACGCACATATCAGCGTATATCAACCACATTATAATATGGTTGCGGTTACCAGAAGGTTCGTTATATAGATCTGTCGTTGGAGCTCTCACAAACAGTTCTGGAGAAGCCCAAGGTTTGGTTTCTCTTTGGGATAATTTGGCACACAGGTTTCTTTTCATTTCATTATTTTGTGTTAGGGATGGAACTGTTTTGGCAACCGGTTTTTTTCACTGTTTTGTTTCTAGGGTTAGGGTTGTCATTGTTTTAGATTTAGGGTTAGGGTTTTCACTATATTGGCAGCGGATTTTAGCCACAATCGTGTAGCCATTGTAGCAATGGGCTTCTATGAAGACCCATCGTGAGATCGGAAGAGCTAGGGTTAGGGTTGTCATTGTTTTAGATTTAGGGTTAGGGTTTTCACTATATTGGCAGCGGATTTTAGCCACAATCGTGTAGCCATTGTAACAATGGGCTTCTATGAAGACCCATCAGTGTTGAGCCAAACCACTGGGATCCAAGATGTTCTGTAATGCAGCATTGCCGCCACAGGTTCAAATTTGCATTGTGTGAGTTTAACAGTTTTGTATAATTTAGTTGTTCTGTAACAATTCACTTGAGTTAGGTGTACGTGCATGCATTTATACCAGGATGTTATACTAAGAAGCATCTCTTAAATTTTCTCACCAAGTTTTATTTAAAATATATATAGCCTAATCTTAAACATTACCTATATGATCATGGCTTATGGTCATCTGTGATTTACCTCCATTGATTTATGTCCATTATTGGTTGTCATTGCAAGTATCAAAGTGTGTAAAACCATGTCTTATTTAAACATGTTATAAATACTTAACAAATGGCACACATTATCTACGAAGCAATGTAACAATAAAATGCAATATATGCTGGAATATTTATATTTCTCCTTAGTTATCGACGGCAAGGAAGTATGTTAAACTTGCAAGAAAATACACCTTTGCTAGCAATGCTCTGCAAGTTTCGATGGATTCAAGTGGAAAACCTGATTGAGTAAATGGTGCAAGTTGTTTTATATTTATCCTACTTCAATATTTGCAAAATCAAGTGGTGCAAGTTGTTTTATATTTATCCTACTTCAATATTTGCAAAATCAAGGCACCAATCTTATCTTACAGTTGATCATGTTTATGTTAGAAGTGACAACCAATTATCCCATCATTGAGGATAAGTTAGTTTCCTTGGTGCTATCTACCAGATACTATAAATTTGGAGATTAGCTCAATTTGTTGCAACAAATTGGTTGAATTAAGAGGCAACAATAAATGAATTAGTTTAGAAGGATTGCTTAAATATGTAAGTTTGAGAGGCAGATATTGAGCAAAGGAATTCAAGCCTTCTCCCGGGTTGTAGGTTGCCTATGGTTGTTGTAATCTCCTGATTCTTTCTTCTAATAGAATGATTCTACCATTGTCCCGTGGATGTTTCCCTCATGAAGTGAAGGAGGGTTTTACCACATAAATCATGTTGTCTGTGTATGTTTTATCTCTCATTTTCTATTGTGTGTTTATGATCTTTGTGGGTAAATGGTCTAACAAGTGGTATTAGAGCGTTGCGTTAAAGAGTATCGCAACAGAGGAGACAAGAAGTTGTAGAGGATAAGTAGAGAGTGGAAGCTCAACGGTGGCTGGCGACAACAGCTTTGAGTGTCTGGGCGGTGGATTTCAAGACTATAGCAAGGTGGTTGAAGTTTTCCAACGTAATGTTGTCTTGTCGTAAAATAGGGTGTTCCACCATTGCAATGGATTTTATTGTCCATTGTTAGATAGCATAAGTTCGTGGTCTGGCATGGGGAAGCGCAAAGACCGCGTTTTCTCTACATGGTCGACGATGACGTTGAAAATGCATCCATTGAAAGAAGATTGAAGAAGGTAGGGAGTTCAAAAACCTTGTATAATAAATAAGATCAAGATCACAGCCATGGATTCAGATGTAGAGAGGAGCCACCGGCTGGAGAGTTGTAAATCCAAGGCGCAGTGGTAGACAGGTGATTGGGGTCTTGCCTACAAATGAGAAGTCCTAGAGAAATCAAGTATATCTTTGTAGATCGTTGCCTGAGTAAGAAGTGGAAACCACAGATGGACTATACCTTGGAACCACGACCACGAGATCAAGATTAAGACAATAGCTTGAGGTTGAAAGATCGAGAAAACGTGATGCTCATGATGACCATCAGGAACTTCGTCTTTGTATGAGAGATACTGGTTAGGGAGGTTGACTAGCTACCCATTGAGGGTGAAGGTCGATTGAACAAACGGGCCCTCTTCAAGGCGCTATCAAACAGATTATGGACGAGCGCTTGTGGTGAGGAAGGCCATGAACGAGAGATGTGTGCACATCGATACATTGCGAGTGGACCGACTGCCCCAGATGCCTCGACGGTGGGAGGAGGTGGCTGCAGAACATGTAGATCACTAGACTCACTAAATTCGTGCGATTTTAGAGGCAATAGAAAATATCTCTGATATATGTTTGATGAGATCATCGATTGGCAACGGTTCAACAGAGAAGAGGTCATGATAACACTTGGGAAGTGTGCGTATCTGCTAGAGGGCCTCGTTTCCATCGACGAGGAAGAGGGTGTCGTCGTTCTCAGCAAGAGTTGGTGTTTTTTTGTGTTGAGTCTAATTAATCCACAAGCACAAGGCCCACATCTTGAATTTGGGAGATGGAGCTTAGAATCATTGTGAGCTTGGTATATGGTAGTGGTCAACGACGAAAAGACCTGATCGACGTGGAGCTAGGTTGAAGGAACTGCACATCTGGTGTTATTGGTTGTTGCAAGTTGGAGCCATGTTGTATTGAAGTCGTTGATAGGCTGTGAAGGATGATGCCTGATCTGGTGAGAGGTCGTAAAGGATGGATTTATTCTTGCAGAGACACGATTGAATTAAAGGTGGAGCGCGACATGCTTATAGTAGAAGAGCATCAGAGGAGACAAGGCCCAGGGTGGCTTCTTGCTGGACAAAATCCGGGTAGAGATTGTTGTGTGTGGATGATTCACTGAATTGCTTGATGGACATTGTTTCTTCATGGGTTATGCACGAGGAATCGACATTGAGATTGAGATATGTGTAGTTGTTGAAGTGCAGATATATAGTTTTTTCAGTTGCATACGAGCTTTGTCATCTTCAAAGGTTTGAAAACAACATTTTTTTATGTGGATTCATTGATATTATGGTGAGGCTGCTACAGAGATTTCAAGGACTTGATTAAATCAAGTGGAAATCTAAGAGCCATGAGCTGTTGGTGCAAGTTGTTTTATATTTATCCTACTTCAATATTTGCAAAATCAAGTCACCAATCTTATCTTACAGTTGATCATGTTTATGTTAGAAGTGACAACCAATTATCCCATCATTGAGGATAAGTTAGTTTCTTTGGTACTATCTACCAGATCCTATAAATTTGGAGATTAGCTCAATTTGTTGCAACAAATTGGTTGAATTAAGAGGCAACAATAAATGAATTAGTTTAGAAGGATTGCTTAAATATGTAAGCTTGAGAGGCAGATATTAAGCAAAGGAATTCAAGCCCTCTTCCGGGTTGTAGGTTGTTTATGATTGTTGTAATCTCCTAGTTCTTTCTTCTAATAGAGTGATTCTACCATTGTCCCGTGGATGTTTCCCTCATGAGGTGAAGGAGGGTTTTACCACGTAAATCGTGTTGTCTGTGTATGTTTTATCTCTCATTTTCTATTGTGTGTTTATGATCTTTGTGAGTAAATGGTTCAACAAGTGGTATCAGAGCGTTGGGTTAAAGAGTATCGCAACAGAGGAGACAAGAAGTTGTAGAGGATAAGTAGAGAGTGGAAGCTCAACGGTGGCTGACACAACAGCTTCGAGTGCCTGGGCGGTGGATTTCAGGACTATAGCAAGGTGGTTGAAGTTTTCCAACGTAATGTTGTCTTGTAGTAAAATAGGGTGTTCCACCATTGCAATGGATTTTACTGTCCATTGTTAGATAGCATAAGTTCGTGGTCTGGCATGGGGAGGCGCGAAGACCACGTTTTCTCTACATGGTCGACGATGACGTTGAAAATGCATCCTTTGAAAGAAGATTGAAGAAGGTAGGGAGTTCAAAAACCTTGTATAATAAATAAGATCAAGATCACAGCCGTGGATTCAGATGTGGAGAGGAGCCACCGGCTGGAGAGTTGTAAATCCAAGGCGCAGTGGTAGACAGGTGATCGGGTTCTTGCCTACAAATGAGAAGTCCTGGAGAAATCAAGTATATCTTTGTAGATCGTTGCCTGAGTAAGAAGTGGAAGCCACAGATGGACTATACCTTGGAACCACGACCACGAGATCGGGATTAAGACAATAGCTTGAGGTTGAAAGATTGAGAAAACGTGATGCTCATGATGACCATCAGGAACTTCGTCTTTGTATGAGAGATACTGGTTAGGGAGGTTGACTAGCTACCCATTGAGGGTGAAGGTCGATTGAACAAACGGGCCCTCTTC
>CBVK0103501542.1:0-11387 GCA_900067695.1 Picea abies
TTTGGAAAGAGTACTGAAATATTAGATAATATTCTCAGTTTCCAAAGGTCACCTTTCATCAAGACAGGTCTTGGCTATGATTAAAAACAAAATACCCCTGAGGGGGATGAAAACATTAAGGGCACAAAGCCATCAGAAAAGGAAAATGAAGAAAAGTCTAAAATATATGACAACATTCTCAAAGGATCCATCAACAATGAAAAAAACAAAATGAAAGGAAATAATTACCAAAAAAAGCCAGAGTCTTCTCACAATAACAACAAGAATGAGTTCATAAGAGTTGTTCCACCAAGAAGGCCTTTCACAAACCGGTACCAAAATCTCTTTCTTGGTTATTGTTTTTCTTGCAATAATTTTGTTCATAAGGAAATATATTGTAGATATTATGCAAGATTTTATCATGTGAGAGATAGAAATAGAGGTCCTTATAAGACCTCAAAGGATGATTGTTTGACCAACATAACCATAATTTTTCATGGTTTTCTAATAGAAAATAAAATTCATTTTCTCCCCTACTTGATTACAATTTTGAATTTTATAAGTGGAATAACTATGGGCACATAACACATTACTATAGAAGCTATATAGTCGGATATCCTAAAAAAAAAAGGAAGCAAATGTTCTTACCAAGCATAGAGAAGAATACTCAAAGGTTTGGAAAAGGAAGAAGCATGGAAAGATGAAATTGTTTGTTATGAGAAAGGATGTGATAAGCTACATGAAGATGGCAATGATATTCATTGTTTTTATTCTCACTCGAGACATGTACACCCCATTTATAGAAAATTTAAGGTTGGGACATTTCCTTGTGAAAATGGAAATTCAAGTTTATAGTAATATTTTGAACAAGATAATTCATTTGATTGGTCCTTGTCAAAAATGAATGAGGAGGCAAAAAAATATTCAAATAATGTCAATACTAAAGATTCATCACATTCATAAGATAAATGGCATGACTTTGGAGTGGAAGATTTGATCCATAAAAACAATCAAATAGAAGGATCAGTTTTTGGTACTTGCAACATAAACGACTTGGATAATGATAAATTAAATATATACTTTTAAATTGGACATTGGAGTGCCTGAAGAGAAGAACAATCTCATGAGGAGAAATACTTTTCCATTGATGTCAAAGGGGGAGAAGTTGCAGACACAAGAAGAAGTTGCAAACAAGGGGAGTATCGTAGTTGAATAAGAATTTCCATCAATGACAAAGGGGGATATTGTTGGAAATATTTTTTCCACTGATATCAAATACAAGGGGAGCCTACAGATGTCCAAGATAAATATTGCAATTTGGAGATTGTTGAAAGTATTACTTTTGGATTTTTTATGATGAGTATGGATACCTTATATTTGAAGGGTTTTTTACCCTACATACCTAGCTCAAATGGTATGACATGTTATATGGTTGGAAATATTATTCTAATACCTTTCCAATGGTATATGGAATTCATTATAACTCTCTCAAAATGAGGAGATATGAATTTTTTTGTTAGACAACCCAACCATAATATTGAGGTCGATTCAACTAGTCTTTACATGTCAGCCATGAAAATGGGGACATAATTACTATAAATATAGTAAATATGTGTGCATTTGTAGTGTAACCAAGAAAGAGATCAAGTATGAGGTTTGCATAAGTGATCTGAGGTGTGCTAAAGGTGTTGGGGTGTCTTTATGGTGTGCAAGAGAAGTCTACGTGAGTTTCTTGAGGTATTTCTTGTTCTCAAGGTGTGCTATGAAGGACTGGAGGTCTGTGATTATTTCATGTATACTATTTTTAGGTTGTGATGTTGTTGTCAGTGGATGTTTCCATCAATGGATGTGGTCATCAGTGGATGTGGTCGTTAGTGTATGTTGTTGTTAGTGATTACATTCTAGGAATGATGTTATGAGGATTGATATGGTTTGAAGGATTGTCTTTGGAATGAAGCATGAAGGTGAATCCATAAGTACTTTGTGTATGAATATATTGGATTAATTTCTACACATATCGATTTGGTGCTTGGTTGAGGAGATTGGTGTCTCTAGTAGGTTGGTTCCTACATCTTGTTGAGTTGATGCTCAGTTGAAGAGATTGGTATCTCTAGTAGGTTAGTGCCTAAATATTGATGAGTTGGTACTCAGTTAATGGGATTGGTGTCTCCAATAAGTTGGTTCCTACAATATGTGTAACAGTAGGTTGGTTCCTACATACTTTATAAATATAAGTTTATGGTTTTCTCCCAATTGGGTTTCCATGTTAAACTCTATGCATTATGATTTGAGTTTATATGTGATTATTGTTTCTATACTAATAAATTATTTATTAATTGTTAAATAAAGTAAAAAGTATCATATATTGATTCATCACCTCCCTCTCAGTATAAGCATAAGTTCAACAATTGGTATTAGAGCAAGTTCCTTCATAAACATTTTAACCACTGGAAGGAAGATCTTGAGGACATATGGATAGTAAAGAAGAATCTCTCTCCAAAACCATGGAAGAAAATCTTATTGATAATCAAAAAGAAAAACTAGGTTTAGAATAAGAATATCTTGAATAAAAACTCGTCAGTGCCTTAGAACAAATAGGCAAGATTAAGAAAAGGAAGCAGAAAAAGAAGTTACAAAAATATGAAGATGAGGATCATGCTCTTGAATAAATAGAGAAGAAAACTATCATCCTTAAGACTCAACTGGAAGAAGAAAAAAGGATAGAAAAAGTGGTGAGAAGCCAACTGAAAGAGAAGGAAGAAAATTACAAGAACATAGAGGATGAAATCGTTTCCTTAAGAAAGGAACTTGAGAATGAACAAAAGCTTGAATTTTGGAAAGATTACTAAAATATTGGATAATATTCTTAGTTTCCAAAGGTAACCATTCATCAAGAAAGGTCTTGGATATGATGAAAAACAAAATGCATCTGAGGGAGATGCAATCATTAAGGTCACAAAGCCATCAAAAAAGGAAAATGAATAAAAGTCTAAAAGTTATGCCAATATTCTCAAAATATCCATAAACAATGAAAGTAGAAGTAGGAAAGGCAATGATTATTGGCAGAAACATGAGTCTTCTCACAAGAATAAAATTAATGAGTTCAAAAGAGTTGTTCCAGCAAGAAGGCCTTTCACAAAATCGTACCCAAATATCTTTCTTGGTTGTTATTTTTCTTGCAATAATTTTGGTCATAAGGAAATAGATGTAGAGATTATGCAAGAACTGGTCATGTGAGATATATAAATAGAGGTTCTTATAAGACCTCAAAGGATTATTATGTGAAAAAAAAACCATAATTTCTCATGGGTTTTCTAACTAAAACTACAATTCATTTGCTCCCCTACTTCATTACAATAATGAATATTATAAGTGAAATAAGTATGCGCACATAGCACTATACTGTAGAAGTAATATATTTGGACCTCCTAAAGAAAAAAAAAGAAGAATATGTTCTTGCTAAGCATAAAGAAGAATACTCAAAGGTTTGGAAAAGGAAACAAAAACAAGAAACAAGGAAAGATGAAATTTTTTTCTATGAGAAAGGATGTAATAATCTAGATGAAGATGGTAGGGAGATTCATTGTTTTTATTCTCACTCAATACATGTACACCCCATTTCTAGAAACTGTAATGCTAGGACATTTCCTTGTAAAAATGGAAATTCAAGTTTACAATATTCTTTTGAACAAGAGAATTAATCTGATTGGTCCTTGTAAGAAAGGAATGAGGAGGAAGAAACAGATTTGAATCAAGTCAGTACTAAAGCTTCACCCTATTAAGAAGATCAATGTCATGACTTTGGAGTGCAAGGTCTGATCAATAAAAAAATCAAATAGAAGGATTAGTGTTGGGTACTTATAACAAAGACAACTTGGATAATGATTGATTAGAGATATACTTTTAATTTTCACATTGGAGTGCTTGAAGGGAAGAACAAGCTTAGGGGGAGTAGTCATTTTCCATTGATGTTAAAGAAGGAGAAGTTGCAGACAAAGGGAGAAGTTGCAGACAAGAGGAGTATTAGAATTGACTAAGGGTTGTCATCAATGAAAAGGGGGAGATTGTTGGAAATATTGTTGTCATTGATGTCAAAGATAAGGGGATCCTACAGATGTCCAAGACAATTATTACAGGCCTATAGATGTCCAAGATAAATATTGCAAGATGGATGTTGTTGAAAGTATTACTTTTGGATTTTTGATGATCAGTTTGGATACCCTATATTTGAAGGCATTTTTACCCTACATACCTTTCTCAAATGGGAGTAAACGTTATATGGTTGGAAATATTATTCCAATACATTTCCAATGGTATATGGTGTTCCTTATAACTCCCTAGGAATGAGGAGATATGATTTTTTTTCCAACAACCCACCTAGAAAATTAAGGTCGGCTCAATGAGTCTTTATAGGTCGGCCCTGAAAGTAGGGATATAACTACTATAAATACATGATAGATGTGTGCATTTATAGTGTAACCAATCAATATACCAAGTATTAGGTGTGTATAAGTGATCTGAGGTGCACTAAGGGTGCTAGGGTGTCTTTCTGGTGTGCAAGAGAAGTCTAAGGGATTTTCTTGAGGTCTTCTTTCTGGTGTGCAAGAGAAGTCTAAGGGATTTTCTTGAGGTCTTTCTTGTTCTCAAGGTGTGTTGTGAAGGACTGAAGGTCCGTGATGTTGTTGTGTGAATTGTTTTGAGGTTGTGATGTTGCAATCAATGGATGTTTTCTTCATTGGATGTTGTCATCAGTGTATGTTTCCATCAATGATTACATTCTGGGAATGATGCTATGATGCTTGTTAGGGTTTCTGTGGAAAGAAGCATGTAGGTGAATTCAAAATTACTTTGTGTAAGAAGATCTTTGATTGGTTTCTACACATATGTTATTGAGTTGGTGCTTAGTTAAGTACATTGGTGTCTCCAATAGGTTGGTGCCTACATCTTGTTGAGTTAGTGCTTAGTTGAGAAGATTGGTGTCTCTAGTAGGTTAGTGCCTACCAGGGATAATTTTAAGGATGGACATTTATATTAAAATGTAGAAACATAGGATAATGTTACTAGTCCTTAATATTCAGAAGGTAAGATGTTTGGCGATATTATTGTAACAATATTCAAATTTCTAAGGATTTGAATATAGTTTCTGTAAAAAAAAATCGATTTTTAAGGTAAAATAATTGCATTCTATGGAATTTGGGAGAATTGATTTTATAAAAAATGGAAATTGGCGAACATTCTTTTGGAAAAAACCATGGAAAATTATCCCATTGGAGAAATTTATCCCCTAAAATCATCTATGGTGCCTACATCTTGCTAATTTGGTTCTTCGTTAAGGAGATTGGTGTCTCTAGTAGGTTAGTGCATAAAATATTTTTAACAATAGGTTGGTGCCTACAGACATTTATAAAGATAATTTCACGGTTTTCTCCCTATTGGGTTTCCATGTTAAATTCCCAATGCTCAATTGTAGGAATGACACCCGAAGAAGAGGCCCAATTACACTCTTCTATGTTTCGAGTAGCGTGATTCTCTAGATTCATGATCCGACAAGTTTTCAATGGGATTTAATTATTACATGTGTGTTCCCTAATGTTCCCTTGAAACAATTTATCTCTTTTTCATTTACTTCTTTTCCATTTTAATGCATGAAAAATAAAGCTAATTTAAAGTAGGGATGATTTAAAGGATGGAAATTTATATTAAAATGTAGAAACATGGGCTAACCTTACTCGTCCTTAATATGAAAAATGTAAAATGTTTAACGATAGATTAGTAAAAATGTTCAAATTTCTAAGGATTTTATATAGTTTCTATAAACGTTTGTGATTTTTAAGGTAAAATCATTTTTTTCTATGGAATTTGGGCGAATAATTTTTAGAAAAAATGGAAATTGGCAAAACGTTTTTTGGGAAAAACCATGGAAAATCAGCCCATTTGTGAAATTTAGCCCCTAAAATCATCTATGATTTAAAGAACTGATGTGTTTTAAAGAAATCTGGGCCTAGGATAACGTTTGGCCAAAGGTATGTAAACAATACCTACAACTAAATAATTCTAACAATAATTCTATCATTAATTAAATATTAAATATTTTAAGAAATATAAATAAATCACATACATGCAAGATACATAAGGGGAATTCTATCAAGCCATAATTCTAAGTTGTTCTTATACATGACAAGTTAAAGAACATTGATTTTCACCATATTTCATTAATATATCAATCAATTAATCAAGATAACTCAAAATAATAATGATCTTATTGAGTTCATGTAGTATCTGAACAAAATTGGAAATCATCCATAGATACGTTCGCATCCACAAGTTTGGTAAAAATTGTCTCTAGCTCTCATGGAGCTTCTCAATTAATTATTGTGAGAAATAGTTCTTCACACCAATTACAAATTTTCGTGCAAAAACGATTGACCCTTGTTGCATGGTCGATCCTCTTATTTTTCAAAATGGAATTGTCTAAAAATAGCTTTTAATCTAGTTCTAGTATAGAAACAAAATAGTGATGTGGACTAATCCACATGTCTTCTGCAAGTTGTCTCATGGTCACTAGATGATCACTACAATGGGTGTGTTTTGTCATAATTGGACCATTTAACAAAAATATCTCCACACATGTGTACATAGGGGAACCATGCTAATACATGATCACTATAAGAACCTCTTTCATCTCCATCATGCGTTGTATGAATTTTTCCAGCCTAGAACTCAGGTACTATAGGACCATTGATTCTCTCATCAGGCCTTCCACAAACTCTCTTACTTACCCTTTATCCAAGATTTTTATCTAGAGAACATCATAATCATACTTCTAGTCCTGATCAATATGTTGTTTCATTATATCACTGAGGTCTTTGAAATGTTTAGGTGATCCAAACTCGGGGAACTAGATATCCCTCATTTTCTCATTTATCTTCTCCCAATTTTCGAGACACTCTTCCCACCTTTCTTTCATCTTTTGTTGTGGTTCAATAATTTATTGGGTTCAACACTCAGTTTACCTTAGTATTATTTCTATGTTGTCATTTGTGAGCACCCTAATGCCATGTTCTTCTTCACCTCAACCCTTTCAGATTTTCTAGACGTATTCGATTTGAGCCAGGTCCTTGTGTGCTCATTCAAACCAAATCAATATATATTTATGTGACATTATCCCTAGTAGAGTATCTTCTTGGTAATTCACAACCTAGGCCATGGAAATATCTCTTTCTAACTTGAACCAGTTGTATTCTTCCAAGAATTTGTCCCTTGGAATTATGATTGCTTGAATCATATTTTGGTAGTACTCATCTTGATTCTTGGGGTTCACTAAATCTTTTCTCATGGCCTTTTCTTCGGTTTCATATTCTCTATCTCTATCTATGGTATCACTGGAAAAATCCATTCATGTTCCCAATAGTTCGATTACCTTGAATATCTTAGCATTGAACATGGTCTCCTCAATAGTCACAACTACAATATAGTTCAAGGTGAGCTTTCTCTTCTTTCTTGTCCTTTTGACCAACAACTATGTTTTTGTATCATATGTTATAGCTTCAATGTTTTCCACTTCATCTATGGTATTCTACAGCTATTGGCCACTCCATACCATCATATCTCCTAGGCTTCCTGGAGTATGGAATTTTTCTAGGACCGGTGCCTTAATCTTGTCAACTACTAGTATATTACCACTTATTTCTCCTCCTTCTCCACTTGCTTTTTTCTCTCGGCTTGGTGTTGTGGAAGATTGTTCTATATTTCTAGTTTCCTTTGTTTCTACCTCTATATATACAACATTTTTTAGTTCTGAGGTTGTATTGTTTCCTGGTATGTTTCCTGTTATTTCTATTGGCAATGCTACTTCCTTGGGAAAGGTACTAAGAGAATCAACTACAATTTCTCCACTTTGTGGGAAAATGCTTTGTGTTTCATGTCAATCCTCTTTACTTTCAGCCTGTTTTTATTTTCTTTTCCATGGTATTCACCATTTTCATTGTCATTTTCCTCAAAGTTAACATCTTCTCAGCTATGCTTTTCATCCCCATTTCCATCCTTATCATCCTGGACCTTTTCTCCTATGTTTTGTGGTTGTGATCCTTATTTCAGAGGATTCATTACTTTTTTCATTTCTTTCAGTTGTCAAAACACCTCCCAGTTGTGGTATTTCAAAAGATTAACCTACTTCTTCCCCCACCTTGGACTCATCTAGAATGGGAACCCCATAAGTATCCATCTCATTTCTATCATAATCATAAATTTTTATTAAATCTATAATTACAGGGAACACGCCTATCATGATTGGTTCCTTTTTCAGAATCTCAAATGCTACTATTACTCTTGGTTGATATATTTACACATGTCCTATACTTAATTCTATATGAGTTTTAACCCTCTCTGGAGTGAATCCTCCTTGAGACGTCTGCTCGAATTTCCCTGTATTTTCTTCTTCATCAGTGCCCCTTGGATGCTCCAATTCCTCTGTTACCATGATTTTCTCTATTTCCCAAATTTTTCGATCAACATCTTCTAGGAGTCTCTCTCCTTCATTCCTCCTTGTTTCTTTCTCCTCTCTTTCCCTCTCGGTCTATGCCCGAATGAATGCTTCCCTTGTTTTCTCTATTAATTCAACCTGTTCATACACTGACATGGACCTAAATCGAGTGTTAATCCTTAAATCATGGCACATTACTCATTCATTGGGGCATATTAAATTAGTATTGTTATTTTATTTATGTCAGCTTGGGTCCATTAGTTGTAATTGTACCTCCTAGTATCCTATATATACCAATGACACCTTTACATTTGGAATCATCTTGTATTTTTAAATTCATGTGATGTATAAGGAGGTTTCCCCCAGGATTATTATATTAATTTATCTCTTTGGCCAAGGTGTGGAGTACGTATTTTGATGCTTTTATGATATTTTGATATTTGGTTCGTAACATTTGGAATCAGAGCTAGACAATCCTTGAAACCGACTTTTTCAAAACAAGTCTTCTTGGAATTTTTGCTACAAATTTTTTTCTAGAAGGTTTCAGGATATGGAAGTTATATGGTGTAGAGGATACATATAGAGATAACTAGGGTCCAAATTTCAGATATTGGTTCGTTACATTTTTGGATATACATTATGTTCAAGTTAGGGTTTTTGACTAGTCTTGAAACTAGTCTGAAACAGGTCTTCTTGGAATTTTCACTCCCAATTTGTTTTGGATTGTTTTTAAGTTATGATTTTTTTACAATAAACAGGTGGAATAGTGAAGTAGTGTTTGTACAATTTTTATCCCATGATTCGTTGTACTATGAAATTTATTCTCTAAGGAAATTAGAGTTTGTGGATGGTTCATATTTCATTCTAAAATAGGTATTCTTGGGGAAAATGTTATATCTAAAGCTGTAGAAATCTAAATTGCATGAGAAGTACTCCATTGGTTAGGGTACAGACCAAATTTTTACTAGTGCAAATTTCAATTTCTGAAGTGAAGACGATGACACACGGCATACCATACAAGTTCGCTCTCCTGAAAGGGAAAACATCAACACATCTTGGGAAAGTTATCATAAAATCCTCTTGGAGAATCCAATGTTTGTATAACATATGGGGTTGGAAATAATACACATCGGGATACCTCAGGACAAAATTTTAGACTCATAAGAGCCGAAAGTTTAGAGCTACAATAAAATAAAGGTTGGCTAGCAGAATAGTCTCCAAATCAGGGTTTTTAAAGGTGTATTTTTGTTTTTTGGAAATTTTCATATCTTTTGACTAGAAGATCCAATTGGGGTGATTCAAAAAGTGGAATAAAGTGGAATAAAATGAGTATCACATAAATTTTGGGATAATCTTAGCAATTTTTAGGTACATATGTATCCTAGTGTCTCTAAAATTAGGAGCTTTAATTACTTGTCAACGCTATAGCCTGAGGACAATTTGGTTCTTCCACGTACCAAGAGTATATTGAAATTTCCCTTTCGAACGATTGTGAATTAGACAATACTACTACATATTTGAGCTCCCATGTACTTGTCATATATCAGGAGACCCCCTAGAATCCTAAGACCAACCGAGTAAACCATTTGGTCATCTTGTTGTTATAGTACACTGAGAACAACACTCGGGAAGATCACTCTCTAGTACATGGGTAGTCAAATATTACATCTAAGGGAATGGTCAAGCCTCCTTAGTTAGTGCCTTGGGATATTGGGCCAAGTAATATTGTTATACCCCACATGTATATCAGAGAGCTATAGTACCTAACAGTCCCTTGTCTATGAGAACCTCTTCCTAAGCCAATTAGGAATTCCTACCTTGCAATGATACTTGGAAAACATGCCACCAAAAAAGGGAACTTCTACACCAAATAATACCTCAGATAGTCCTACTTGGAATCTTGATGAAGGTGAAGAAATGTGCAAGGAAATAGATGATTTACAAAAGAAGGTAGTAACAAAAGATGAACTACAAAAGATGATGGATTCAACTGAAGCTAATATGGAAGAAATGATGGATACTAAGATGGATGGATTAAAAGGGAAGATCATGGAAGGGTTGACAAAATTGCTAATAGAGAGGTCACCTAAAAGTGAAAATATATCCTATCAAATTCATGATGAGGACACAAGGAAGATGAATCAAGACTAGAGAAACTCCAGCTTTGGGTTTAATACCAACCACTTTCCAAATATCGATATGATGAAGTTTGATGATAAGGATCCAATCACATGGATACTCCATATGGAGGAGTTCTTTGATCTACATGATGTTCCACACACAAAAAAGGTATGAATTACGTCTTTATATTTTGAACCTAATAAGCATATGTGGTATCGATGGATTTTTTCTCACAAATCACTTGTCACTTGGAAAATTTTCATGGAATAAATGATAACACACTATGAGGATAAAAGGAGCAATACCTTCTTCAGGAAATTGACAGTTGCGGAGAACATTGAGAAATTCCAAATATTGAATATAAAGTTAAGTTATATTCCATATGAGCACCTGATTGGTTTCTTCATAGGAAATTAAAAGGATAAAATTCAGCATGAGGTTCTCCTTTGGGAACCTGAATCCTTGGAGAATGCGTTTAGGGTGGTGAGAAATGTTGAAAGTAAAAATCGGGATATGGAAACTAGAAGGACCACCTCTAACATCTATCGAGATAATAGTGTTCCTTCTTATAAAACACCTCAACCTAAAATTTTGACACCTCAACAATTGGAGGAAAGAAAAGAAAAAGGTTTAAGATTTAATTGTGATAACAAGTATAGTAAGTGACATAAGTTTGGTGAGAAGAAATTATTTTATATAGATGGTGAAGAGGAAGAAGAACAAGAACAAGAATCATCTTAAGATCAATATGTAGAAGAGATTTCTTCTAAAGAGATGACTCCCACCATATCATGTCATGCATTGG
>CBVK0103501577.1:0-13651 GCA_900067695.1 Picea abies
TCGGCATTCCTGCTGAACCGCTCTTCCGATCTCACTGTAATTTATGTTCTCTCTTTGATGTAATTTGTGATATTTTTATTGGCAAAAAAGGTGTTATGATTGCCTCTTCTTATAATTTTATTTTTTAAGAGAGACGTTTTCATTTTGTAAATGGATGCATCCCTAAAAAGGGATCATTAAGTAATGAAAGTCATCATAATTGTTAAATCAATTTGGATTTCACAATGCCATTAAGTGCAAATGATAACCCACCTTTTGATAGGTGTTGATGTTACGAGGAAAATATCTCTATGGCTAGGGGTAAACCACACCAGACGGAAATGATTGCAGAAATCAACTCTAATCTCAGGTATGCTATATAAACAATATGCTATCAAGAAAATATAAAATTCCTACCTCGTCTAGACATTCGATGAAGTCCACCGTTAAGCACTTGACTCAAAGAAATGCACCTGCAACTTGTCCTCAACAACCAAGAAACACAAGCATATAGTGATAATATATAATGTTATCACATTAAATAGCATAATCCATCAATATTCATAACAAATACGCCCATGGAATAACAANNNAGCTGGGCCTCCACCACTTCAATCCTCCACCAAAGGCAAGCTCATATAAGAGAGACAATGAAGTTATCAATCAAGTAGAGAAGAGCTTGGGGGATGAACAATGTGTTCGGACTTAAAAGGACAAAGGGATGCAAACTCAATATGAAGTGAATAATTTCTCCAGAGTAACTTTGCTCTCAAAGTTGAATTCTTCTCCTCTTTTCCATATATTGGATTTGGCCCATTTATAGCCTTCAAGTGGAACTGAAGGGTGGATCTCATGACGTGACATGGAAACATGACACCATTTTTTAATTTTGAGCACAAAACCCTATGTACATGGGCTGTAGTGGTGCAACGTGTGTATACACATGTTGTACAATAGGTAGGGCACATATATGTGGAAAAATAATGTTTTTTAGCTTTGGGATTTGCAAAAAGGGACTTCAAGTCTGCATGGGGAAATGGAAAAAGGCCCTCTATGCAAGTTTTCATAGGGTGAGACAAGTCTTGCTATAACAGATGCCCCCTAATGTGTGAGGTCAGAGGAGTATATGCAATGGGCGAAATACATTATAATACCGAGAAGTGGAGTAATGGAGACCCAACTGGACAAACTAGTTTCTCATGAGAATATTACAATCTATATTGACTTTGCACAGATGGCTGCCAATTTAATTACACTGCAGATCCATGTGAAAATATACCAAACAACTATGCATGGCCATGAATAGGCAATACAAAGGTGGCTACATGCCCAGTAAAACCAGTCTCAAAATCAATCTGAAGATATATGTATACAGTGGAGTACAATCTGATCTCCCATGATCACTGAAGTCATATAGGTACTGGTCCAATGAAAGATAGAAACAACTCAGGAGAGCTACGACTATGAAATGATATCTTCAAGTCTTCTACATGATCTGCCAAAGGTGCAAGTCTACATCATGTGAATAAAGGAGTTGAGGTCGAACACAATGAAACATATTTTGATTACCGGTCATTAAGGTATATCGTTAACAAACACGAGACAACCTACCGATAATGAAAGTAGGTATCAAGGCACCGAGTACATTCTTACAAGTGTTAATAGAGGTGTCAGGGTCGAATACTTGAAGAATCCATCGATCAAGAGACATTGATGTATTCCCAACTGTCGATGGCGAGAGAACCTGCCACTAATGACTACAAGCCTCTTGGTACTCATAGGACTCTAGGTCTCATGTCCAGAATAGATGAGCTAAAGTCGATGGAAGGAGACCCACTGAAAGGAGAGCATTGAGGCATCTCTCATCATTCAACACGAGGTACAAAGCAGGAGCTTGATGATTTGGAGGAAATCGAATGAAGAACATTTTCACAAACCAACGACCCTATGTGTCTTTCGCGTGTGCCAAATGCAAGAGGTACATGAAAAAGACCCTCTGAATAGCAGCTAATAAGGAAAACTGTTGAAAAAGGCAAGGAAACCACCAATAAGGCTAATGAAATCCAAGACACTACATGAATCCCAATGTGTGAATAGATTTCTTGCCATCGAACACAAGGGAAACCACCTAGTCAACGACCAATGATGAAATGTCAACTGTTGGGTTCAAGGTTACCTACCAATGAGGAAAGTAGGACCAGGGTGCACAATAGGACTACAACTTCATGTGATTTCGAGACACATTGAGGGTATGGTCGACATGCAAAGTCAAGTTTTCTGAGGAGTGGTTGACACAGGTTGATAGACATCCTTTGAACAAGAGCATGAGACATATGGAAGAATCTGGCAGCATAGACTCAATGATGAAACTTTGAGATGAATAAGGCATCAATTAAACTCTCCATAGGGACTGGAAGAGTAACCAGTCAAGGGAGTAAACTCTCTGTAATGAGCTCTGCTTCCTAAGGTCATGCTAAACCCAAAATTTTGATGACAAGTGGACTAAATTTTTTTATGCTCTATTCAAAGGAGACATGACTGCTGCCAATATAAGATAATATTCCTTTCCCACCCGTATTTTTTTGTTTTTTCATAGTCAAATGAATTCTATGATACAAAGGAGCAAACGAGTGTCGCAAGTAAGAAAAACTAGTTCCAGCAGTGGAACACACCTATGCTCAATGCAAGGGGGTGCATGCGGGAGATGGACACTTGGGGGAATGTTCCTCCTGGGTATAAGGTGTCAAGCTGCAAAGGATATAAACAAGGCTCTACTTGGATGATGATGCAAACTTCTGAGGTGATAGGCTTATAACGCAAAAGAGAGAACCAACAATAGGCTCAATACTGCAAGGAAGAGAATGAGAGGTAATTACAACTCAACGCCAAAAAATGTCCTTTTTCATAATCTTAGTCTACTTGGTGTGAAAAAGGGATAAACTTGCATTAAATATACGTCCTTTCAAATTTAATTTACGAGTGTGAAAGAGACAAGTTCACTTGGAAATATTTTCTCCTTTTGAAACGATTCGGAAAAGAGCTTAAATAAGACTCGTTGGGGGGATTCTAGGCAACATTGTTACACATTATTTTCGTCATCCCTATGACCGCTAAGGATGTAAACCTATCTGTTTCCTTCAGAAGGGTCAGTGGCCTAAGTTCCTGAAGAAAGAAGAGAGAAGAACTTTTCCTGAGAAAAGAAGTTGCATAAGTTGCATTCTCCTTTGTAAAAACCTTATTAAAGAGGATGTTCGCAGGTTGCTATATAGGTAGGGTGCGAGAATGCCTGATTCTTGCAGGTTGCACCATAGTTGGGTTGCGAGAGGTTCGCAGGTTTCTCTATAGGAAGGGTGCGAGAATGCTTACACGTGGGAAAAACGAGTGTTTTCTCGAATCTTCTAGAAGGAGAAACTTCCATGGTGAGGTGGCATCCGAATGGTTTGGATCTTACTTGCTTTCATGATCTAGTGGGATCATCCTAACCTCCTCACCTTATCCTCTTCCACTTATAAAAGGAGAGGAGCTCTCATGGATAAGGGATAAGTTGGATTTGGCTTGGAATTATTAGCTTGGTTGGAGTGTCTTTGAGTTTTACCTTTGTCAAGATAGATTGTGAATATTATCAGATCTGTGCTCTTAGAATTCTTGGAGTGAAAGTGTGTGGGGAATGAAGGACAGTTGGAAGGGACCTTACGAAATCAAGGCCACATTTGTAATCTCTCTTTCACATTTAATATGATACAATAATATGATTCTTTCTTATAAAGCTTGTTGTGTTTTATTGTATGATTCCTTGATCACATACATAGGGCGTTCTTCTGCAGGATCATCATTGTATGAGCATTGGAATGGATCTAGGATGGAGATAGCGAGAGGAAGTGACGTTTAAACGATATGTCACCTATCCCTCTTTAGTTAGTAAATTCAATATCTAAAACTTAAGGAAAGCATCATGTTCTGGTGTGTTTTGTTCTAGATATAGGTGGATCTAGGGAGATCAGTTAGTGTCTACACCTACTGATTTGTTCGATAACAAAATTGGTGACCATACTGGGGAACAGATTGTTTCCTAGTCAGTCTAGTTTCCCTTCCTTTGATTGCTTGTTTTCTGGTTTATGAGTCAGTGGGACATCCATCCAGACTCTCTGGATCTAGAAGTTCACTTAGATTCCATGTCCTTTTTCAAAAATTTCTTTGATTATATACATTCTCACACTATACCTCTCTATAGCCTGCGAAAACCAAGGATTCTCGCACCCTGCTGTTAGATCCAATGCAAACTTCTCACAACCTGCCTGTGTCTAGCCTATGAGAATCCCTAATTCTCACACTGTACCACACTACCAAGCTGCGAACTTGTTTGTAAACTTTTTGGATTGGGTCTTGTCATCTTTTGATGACCCAATTTTGATTTGATCAGTTGGATTGAACTTTTGGAGCCTATATTGATCTGTGTGCAGTCTGCTTGACATTCTTTGAGTTTCTTTTAGCCATGTTTGCTTTGTTTGGTTTTGAAGGATCAGTCTCTTGCTTTGAGTGTCTTTCAATTACAAAGTGTGTGTTTTCTTTATAATTGTTTAGGGAAAGATCAGATTTCTTCTGAATAGTTCGCTTTAAAAGAAAACTTTTAGCTTGGGTTTTTTTTTGTTTTAACAAAGTTCATTATTGATTTTAGTAAAATTTTTGAAACAAAAAGATTTAATTTCTTGCTTCATATTAGATTGGGGGCATCCTTGCATTTGAAGTAGCGAAATTGCATGATTCTTGGCATTTTTTGGTCTTAAATTCCGAAAAATTTTCTCCCTCATGGCCGGGGGGGGCATGGATCATGCATTGGTGTACAATCTTTTTTGCTCATTTCTTAAAAATCTTGATATTGGTGAGTTTAGTAAATTTTGGGACATTGTGCATATGGGAATGATAAATTTTTTCTCCTTCTCGTAGCATAGCTTTCATCGAAATGAAAAGATTGCATCTTCATCTCTTTGCATAACTTTTGAGTCGGTCAAAACATCATATTGTCCATGCCATTTTCCTTTTGAGTAAAAACATCCATAAAATAAAGCGCTTATAAAAATTGATTAGACATTTTATATTTTCTGGTAGCAAACCTACATTAGATTAGTTGTAGGCTTTGGAATAAGTGTGAAAGATAACTTTCCAAAGCTGCAAGAAAACATAGAATCTTGCGTTAGGGAGCAGTTAAATCCACTTACTACATTTTGTCCTGGGAAGCCCTTCTAACACAAGGGTCAATCACGAGGTCACATTGAGACTGGCAGAGTTACTCACCATGCTTTGTTGGTATTGGTGTAGAGATTGCATGTATTATGGGGGTCAGTTGAAGGTATACCCACAATTATGAGTGGAAGCCTTTCAAGTTGATTTTGGGCTAGATACCCCGCCCTTGAGCATGGATTGGAATGTCGACTGTTTCCCTAGGCATCACTGTAGTGATTGGTAACCTTAGTGGCCTATCTCTCTAGGTTCTTTACACAAGGTGACTGTGGTGGGGAAAGTCTTCACGGTACCTGGAATTGACGTTGGCCAAACTCACTCGGGCTCCTTGGAGGGTATACCCACGATTATGTGTGGGAGCTTGCACTAGGGTGTAAGTCCATTAAGTAGGTCGTCAACGTAACTTTTCCACCGACTCTATCTCAACCCCTTCTTACATTGTTCCCATGACATTGGATTTCATCACCAACTAGTGTGCTCATTGTGAGAAGGTTTTGTTTGTTTGCTTGTTTCCTAGATTTTTAGTGTGTGCTGTTTGTTTTCCCTAGCAGACTCTAGGTTGGATTTATTTAATGGCGTCAGTTCCTGGAATGACCAATGAAGGAACCCCTGCTCCAGGGTAACCAATTGTTTTTCCTTCTTATGGAAACATTGGTCCTCCTCACATCACTACTTTGAGCCTTCTAGGTCTCACTATTGGATTATCGGTATGGTTGTTTTCCACTCAGGTAATCTCAAATGCAATTAGTGCTTCAGTCACAAGCACTTCCCCCCAAGAGCATCAACCTCATGTTGATCCTTCACCTTCTTCACCAGTAAGGTATTATTCTCCTTCTTCGCTTGCGAGGTCACCTTCCGTTTCATCTTCTTCTTCGGGTGAAAGTTCTGAAGCTAGTAACCCGGTGAATAAGAAGAAGAAGAAAAGAAAGATTAAGAAGAAGAAAGATAAGAGAGGGTCAAAACCTCCAACCACTATCAAACATGTTGGAAAAAAACCAGTTACTGTTAATCGTGCTGGGAGTGTGGATGATGTCATGATCACCCAAACAACTCATAAGCCCAAGTACCCTTGTAGGCTTTGTAAGGGTATCCATCTTCTTAAGGATTGCCCTGGTCTATCCAAGGTTATAGAAGCATGGTCTACACATCCTCACCAACCCATTTCGTTAGCCTATGAACAACATGTTGATGACTTTCTGTTGACTAGGCAAGATACCGTTGGGAAGAAGAATAGTAGAGTCAAGTTCCCGTGCATGTTATGCAAAGGGAGTCATCTCACTCACCTTTGCCTTCGTATGGACGAAGCCTCAAAATTACTAGAAGACATGACTGTTTCATAGCCTCAACTTCCAGCTGCTTATCACAAGATTACTCTTGACCCCCCTATAGTTGATGGAATGATCACTCCAGTCCCTTCACCGGTCAATCTGATTGATCATGTCGTTAATCTGGTCACGTCCTTAGTTGAACCAGTTGACAAAGTGGTTGATCCGATACCATCCTCGGTCAATCCCACTCTCCCCTCAGAGAGTGAAACTAAAGAAATCAATCCGATCCCATCCTTGGTCGATCCCACTCTCCCGTTAGAGAGTATCACCCAAGTGGTCGATCCGTTTCCACCTGTCGACCCCATTCTCCCCTTGGAGAATGCAACCCAAGTGGTCGATTTGATCCCGTCATCAGTCGATCCCACTCGTCCTTTGGTGAGTGCTAAAGTAGTTGCTCCAATCCCATCATCGGTCAATCCCACTCTTCCTCTGAAGAGTGCCTGCGTGGTCGATTTGATCTCGTCATCAATCGATCCTACTCTCCCTCTAGAGAGTAAACCTGACACTGACCACATTTTTCTCGTTGATACAGACTCTACCATGCCGGTGGGTATTCCTCCTTCTCCCGTGGAACCTCCTCCAAGTAATGAGACCATCCTTTTTAACTGGGGTGTGCTAACTAGACCTCGTCTTCCCTCTCACATTCCTTTCCAGATTATAGTATAGGTTTGTGGTCGAGACGTTCCTCAGACGCTGATAGATGAAGGTTCGTCTGTTAGTATTTTGTCCTCTATTGCTTGGCAAGCTTTGGGTTATCCTCCAGTTGCACTGGTTATGCAGAATCTATTAGATTTTAATAGAAGAACTAGTCAACCTTTAGGGACCCTTCCTCAGTTTCCTATAAATTTGTGAGTGAAAACTGTCTTTATTGACGTCATGGTAGTCCAAGACCCCTTGGATTTTTCTTTACTCCTTCGGGGAGATTATGTCTATGCCATGAAATCTATCATGTCTACTCTTTTTCATGTGATATCTTTCCCTCACGATGGACGGGTTGTGACTGTTGATCAAATTTCATTCATTGACCCCACCTGGATTGCCTCCCTGAATGGTTCTTATATGCAGACGGTATCACCCCCGCCACAGGTCAATTATGTGGCATTGTCACCCATGGCTTCAATTTTTGATGACTTAAATCCAGTAGTTGACATGGTGATCTCTTTGATAGGGTTGTTAGAGTTTGATCTATTTACTCCTATCACGACCCTTGACATGGTGTCCTTCCAGAGTGTGTTTCTTCCTTCCAGGGAAGACCTCTTGGAAGCCATGACCGAGTTTTGTCCCTTGAAATGGTGTCATTCTGGAGCATTGTCCTCTTGGAATCCATAATCAAGAAGAGAGAATTTCGAGGATAGTTTTTTCATCCCTGAGGCAACCTCGTTAAAAAATGAAACAGAGGTCTTTGAGCATAGTTTTTTGATTTCAAGCTCATTAAAAAATGAAACCACTTACGAGGATATTTTTTTCCATCTCCATGGCAACCTCGTTAAAAAATAAAACAGAGGTTACGAGCATAGTTCTTGTTTCTATGTCAAGCTTGTTAAAAAATGAAATAGTTTTCCCCCTCTCTGTTTGTTTGAAGCTTCATTTCCTCTGCCTTTGTCGTTGGATGAAACAAAGCTTGGGGGGCAATACTTCTATCCTCTGGAATTCATGCTGAAGTAGAGCCGCTAGTTTCTTAAGCTGGGGGATAAGTACCAACCATTCATGTGTTATGCGTGGGAAAGTCCAAGCATAGTTTTCTATGGTTCAAGCTTGTGTAAAAATGAAACCACTTACCTCAAGCATAGTTTCCTCTGGTTCAATCTTGTGTAACAATGAAACAAGGTCCAAGCATAGTTTTTTTTTTGTTTTAAAGCTTGCGTAAAAATGAAAACAATCCCGAGCTTAGTCTTTGTTCTTTCTCATGCTCGTAAGTACATGAAAATAAGTTACCGAGCTTAGTCTTTGTTCTTTCTCATGCTCGTAAATACATGAGAATAAGTTACCGAGCTTAGTCTTTGTTCTTTCTCGTGCTCGTAAATACATGAGAATGCAACTGAGTATACTTTTATCACTTTTTCGGACTTGTAAAGGTTATACAAAAAAGGAACCCACTAGAGTTCCTTTTAAGCTCTTTTCAGACTCTCTAAACATGAAAACATTATCGAGTGACCTTGTTCTCTTCATGCTCGTTAAGGTATTTGAAGAAAACATCTGTTGAGCAATAGTTTATCTCTTTTTTGGTCTCATCAGACTACTTTACGAAAAAGGAACTGAGAGAGTTTTTTTCAAGTGTTTTTTCAGATTCTCAAAACATGAAAAACCCCTGAGTTTTCTTTCTTTTGACTCATAAAACAAACATTGAAAGACCCATGTGGGACCGAACCACTCCTTCCTAGGGTTCATTAAACATACTCCGAGGGACTCGTCCAAAGGATGAGCTTAAATGGACAAGAATGTGTTATCCTCCTCAAGCTTGCGTAAAAATAAAGAGGTACTCACCAGAAATGGTGGGGGAAATTTTGGGAAAGAATTGTGTCTAAACTTGTATTCCATGGAAGAGTCACTTTTGAACATGACACCCTTTCACTCGCTTTGTGTCTAGGTTGGAAAATCCACTTGTCTCTTGATCATACTCCTTTAAGATTACAAATTGGTCTGTGATCCCTGCTGTTGAGTCAGTATTTTCCAAGACAGTTGTCGTGTTGTCAATATGTTCAAAAAGATGTCCAACCTGAAAAGCCTTCTATTGCGTCGGCCATTTCTGCAGTCCTTAAGTCTTCTATTGCATCAGCCATCCCTGAGTCAGTCCTGAATCACTTGTTACTCTGATATACATCAAATCTTGTCACCTGTTTCATGTCATTGATGTGGGATACATTAAGGCCCTCCTGTGACGAGTATTTTCTTGTCGACTTCAACTCATTATCCAGGAATTAGACTTAGAAACTAATTGGTACCTTGGAACTTGCATGCCTCAATGGTAGGTTTCCTTGCTTTCGATGGGTTTTCATTATTGACCCCTGATCGAGAGATTCTGTCAAGTGTTCGACCTCAGCTCATTGATTCACATTCGTTGGATTGTACTAGAGTACCTTGGGGGTCATTGACATTAATGGTTATTTCCCTTGCACTTGTTAATGGTATACACTAATGACCGGTAATCAAGTGGTTTCTACCATGTTCGACTTCGACACATGTATTCGCATGGTTAGATTCGTACTATAGAGTGGTGGAGATGAAGACCCTGGATCTTTTCTAACAGATTCAGGTTGAGTTGGAGTATTTTTAGTTTGTACTGTTGCATAGATCCACAGTGTATGTCTGGTGGCTATGTTCAAATTTGAGTCTTTAACACATAGATCCACAGCGTATTTTTGGTGGCTATGTTCAGATTTGAGTCATAATGGCATGGATCCACAGTGTATGTTTGGTGGCCATGACCTGTCTTACTTGACATGGATCTTCGCATGTCATCATTTATGCTTTGAGTCATTTGTATTCTAAGTATGGGAATTCCTACCTCAGTGATGATATATATGATTCCTTGATCACATACATAGGTTTATATTGAGTTTATGCTATTACTATCACTTTGGTTGGTTGCGTTCTTCTGCAGGATCATCATTGTATGAGCATTGGAACAGATCTAGGATGGCGATAGCGAGAGGAAGCGACATTTAAATGGTATGTCACCTATCCCTCTTTAGTTAGTAAATTCAATATCTAAAACTTAAGAAAAGCGTCATGTTCTAGTGTGTTTTGTTCTAGATCTAGGTGGATCTAGGGAGATCAGTTAGTGTCCACACCTACCGATTTGTCGGATAACAGAGATGTCATGGGGGAGGCCAAGGCTCCCGTGTAGGATTTCTATCAAAAGTCAGTAACTCACAGGTAGCTGACACAATCTTGGGAAAACCTAAATATTTCCAAGTTGAGGAGGATAAAATACTTGCAGAGGTTACCTTATCTATAATATATCGAAGAATGCCCCTTATTTGGAAGGGTGTAGAAGAAGGAATTTGAGGCTCTACAAGATCATTCCAATCAAAGGAAACCACCTTAGGACTTCGAGGGAGTGTACTCGAAGAGAGTGGAAGGCTCCCTTGTGCAGAACTAGAAATGCTAAGGACATGGTATAGAAGGTATAGAACTAGACCTAAAAGAGTAGGATTGACCGAAAATTGCATTGACACGACCACTTCTTCAACCATTGGTTGAATAGGATGCAACAAAACAAGGTCAAGAGACACATCACCCTTGAAAATAGGAGTGTTTTCGGTTGAAGATTGCATCGACACGACCGCTGGTTGAACATGATGCGAGACAACAAGGTCAAGGGATGCATCAACCCCTAAAGGAAGAGGGATGTCAGCCAAAGATTGCATTGGAATGACCTTTGTATCAACCAAAGAAGGTTGGGAAACCAAAGACGACTCAGAACCCGATGGGCCCTCTGACAAGGACCACGCTTCTGGTACCACAACAGTAGTAGGGCACAAACGAGTAAGGCAATCTCCTTCGTAAATCCTACAAAGGAACTTGGGCTTATGTCTTACATTTCTAGGCTTCTCAATCGTATGAATGCCCCCATAAAGACTTGCAGTGGTTGGTGACATTCTCCCATCATGACTCGTAGAGGCTAGTAGCAAATTTTCAACATGACTAGCAGAGGTTGATGATGAATTCCCAACATAACCAGCAGAGGTTGGTGATGTATGTGCAATGTGACTAGCAATGACTAGGTTTGTGCCCCCAACATGAGTTGCAACGACTCATTGCTAGTATTCAACATCACTTGCAGAGGTTGTTGACCAATCTCCAACATGACCAGCAGAGGTTGGTGATATAATTCTAGTATGACTTGCGGTGACTGGACTGGCGACAATTGGTTGCGACATTTGAGACCAAGGTTCAGACAAAGACTGGTTTTGAGAAATTGCAGGGCAAAAAGGGTTCTAGTATACACCATGGCCCTGTTTGGTAGGATAGTATCCTCCTCCATACTGATTCATAAAGGGGTGTAAGGGCATCAACACTGAAGAATCCACTTGCGATGATCCGAAATCGGATCCAGAAGCCTGATAGGGCTTGAAAAATGCTCAAAAATGAAAGTGCTCGGAATGCGACGAAACCTATTCCATTGTGTCCGTCTCGTCTTCCTTATTCCAGAGGTATATTTACTTTGTCAAATGGGCTCCGTATGGAGAAGATATCGTGTTCTGTCCGAAAGGTCAAACAGGCAAAAAAAATTGATGACTGTGCAATCCGTACAGTTTGTATGGACGCCGACGTGGTAGGTCCGTACAGCGACATGTGGCAGGTCCATACAATGACATGTGGCAGGTCCGTACAATGACACGTGGCAGGTCCATACAACGACACGTGGTGGCTCCAGGAAGTGACACGTGGCATGCAGATTTGATCGTTTGGGCGTACAGTTGGACCAATCCTAAGGTGACACGTGTCACCACTAAAAGGGTGACACGTGGCAGGGTGACTTCAGCAGCTGACGTGGCAGGCTGACTGGGCAGTACGTCGATGGATGTGTGGCAGACATGTGGGCGAATCAGTGGCTGACGCTTGGCATTCATCGATTGGTTGTTAAGGTGCCACGTGGCCCAGTCACGAGCTGCCATGTGGCACCGTGTGGTTGGATGTTGGGTGTGTTAAAATTTTGTTATGGCATGGCCAGGGATTCGAACCGACGACCTCCCATAGCGCAGTGGACTGGTGGGGCTGGGCTAACCGCCGGCCCCCATGGTGTTACTTGTTAACCTTATGGCGCATAAATTATTTGTGTTTGAATCATGTTTCAAATGGCGCAGAAAAGGGCTGGGGCTTAGCCCCAGCCCTCGGTTCCATGACCATGGATAATGCAACCAGGAGTCAACGGACGCACGGATGGAATGGATGGGGTAAGCCCCTGGATCCTGGGAGGTTGCCATATGACCCGGATTACGAACCTATGTAAACGCGCGGGAGGTTACACAGTTGGCCCCGTGGGCCTAGGTATACGCCATAAAACCGGGAGTTAGCACCAAAAAGGGGGGTGTTATAACAGAGTTTGGCCCGTGGCCCTATTGGAGCGCCACCGAACCAGGAGCGGGGCATATGGAGGGGGGCCTGCGCATGGGCGCGTGGCCACATGGCCCCCCATATGACCGGGAATCAGGGTGCGCGCGCCAATGGAGGGGGCTAGTGCCCAATGAACTATATAAAAGTGGGTTTTGTTATAATATTTTGGGTTTTTGTTTATTAATATGCCTATTTTTAGTGGATTCCCTCCATTTTTGGAGGATATTGGGCATTTTTGGAGGCAAAATTCTTGGAGGAAGTTGGAGCTGAGCAACCAACATCAAGGCTATATAAACCAGGCCTGTTTGAGGCCATGAGAAGTCAGTCAGAGCAGAGTTATGCTGGAGAAAATCCAAGCCAAAGTCAGTTTGATGTAGAGAAGCTGTTGAGGAGGAGACGTTGTCGGACCATTTCTGGGAGCTCCGGACGTCCGTTTTGCGTGTCGTTTTCTTTGCAGGGTTCTAGAGATCTGGGAGAACATGACCAGATCAGTCTTGTAGCCATTTGGCATTGCAGAGATGTACTTTTGAGCATTTGAATAGAAATAAAGAAGCCTCCCCCACCAAGAAAAGGCCTGGAGACGTAGGCAAAAGTTGTGCCGAACTCTGTTATCAATCTGCGTGTTATGGTTTGCTACCTATATTTTCATTTCATATCTGCATATGTGTATATGGCTGTTATAATTCCTCTTCTTTCCTCATTCTTTCACTAAGTTTATCAAATGGTTAATTAACGCATGAAAAATTAAAACTCAACCATAGTCATTTAAAAGATCCTACGGATCAAGTGGTATCAAAGCTAGTTGACGTTTGGATTTGAGTTGCATGTTAACCAAGGAAAAGTTACAGCATGGTGAAGGTGAGCTTGTTGCAGAGAATCCATTAATTGAATTGAGAAAAAGAGCTTCTCACCGTGAGAAGATGGCATCGGAAGAAGGGATTTCTGAAGAAGAGAAAGAGTTCCGGAAAACATTCCATGCTATGTCAGAGATGGTGACAGTATTGTACGAAGATTATTTAGAATGGAAGCGACCAGTTTTGGGTAAT